>OZ059904.1:27839696-27904696 GCA_964057215.1 Oscheius myriophilus | reverse complement strand
GAGGTGTTGGAGAGAGTCCTTGTCCAGTTTGGATAGAAATAAAGCTTTGATTTTTGAATTTTCCGTTTTAATTGTATTTTGAAGAACTAGGGCGCGCTTGGCTCGCTGACACTGTGAGGTGAAATCGCCTCACACAATAAAAATTAGATTTCTTGCCAGGACTCAATAAAAAATTCGATATTTTGATCATTCGGTAGGATGTCGCTTTGTATGTTGCCCAATGCTACCCTACATTAAAAGTAGGGTGATATAGATAAATCCTAAAAAATAAAATTGAGATCTTTTGAAACAGCTTACTCTGCAAAGCTAAGATTTCTCTATGCCATTCCAAAAATTCTATTTCCTTAATTTTTACCACTTCAACAGTTTCACCAAAAATTGAATTTTCGTTGTAAAATTCAGACATGAAAATTGGAAAATTGATTTAGTTTTTTTAATGAAGGAAAACTGTGGAAAGAGTACTTTTTAAAATAACCACTTTTAATTTCCGAAGCATTTGAAGAAGCTGGGCTCGGTTAACTATTTACGGTACATATGAACAAGAACACATGTAAGATAACTTTTGTGTTAGCCTTCCGTATCTTCAAAATTTGCGTCCGTTGTTTTTGAAAGGCTACAACGAGTTGGTTTAAAAACTGAAAAAAATACCGAATCCGTTTTCATCCTACTTTTTTATTTCGAAAATGGCCTATCTGATCCGTTTCTATCGATCTTCCCAGGTTTTAGAGGCGTTGTGGAGAGTCTGCTCGCTCATTCACACACATAAACACACTCACACACATATACGCCCGCATCGTCACTTTCAAGTTCCATTTAAAGAACTGCTATAGCATGTTTTAACCAGAAGTCAAAGCCCCGCTACGCGTGGTTTCGCATTCTGCCAAGAAGTATTTTCGAAAGAATTTTCCAAATTTTTGTTGTTTTCTGGGCCCTGTGCGACAGAACACAACTATTTCACTATTTGAGAGCTATTTTTGGTGAACCCATGACGAAAGCTGTTGCAAAAACACCACTTCGAAAGAATTTGACCACATTTAAAAAAATTAAAGTACCTACCGTAACCCAGATCAAAAATATTTAGTAACCTAAAAGCTTCAAAATGGTCGGCCCTCATTTTAGTACTAATTCTAGTGCAATCAACTTTTTCCTAAGATAGTGGCTTTAAGACCATCGCTTGCATCTTACAGAGAAGGTATCTTAATGTGTTAAAAATTTGTTTGACCAGAGTTTTGTTTAGACTTTGATCTAATGTAATTGGTGGTTTCTTTTGCAAAGTGATTTGCGGGGTATCTAATCGTTACTGCTGAATAGCTCGGCTATCGGAGCTAGTTAAAATGCAAACCGTGAGAACCATTTCTTTTGTTTTTCTTGGAGATAAATAGCCCCGGCTAATTAAGGCAATCATCTTCTCGGTCTGCACTGGTGCAACCAGTTGCTGGCTCCATCCCTCCCCGAAGTGCCTTCACCCTGGTTTGACTTCTTTTGCCAAGAGCGAATCAGGAAGAAGTACCACAGTCAAAACCAGGTTCACCTCTGAAACTAATGTCATTGTGTTAGGATGCGGTCGTTGTGGGGCTTCCTAGCACTGGGCTTGCTGAGCTGGACCGCTTGCCACGGCTACGTCACACTGAAGTCTCCACGGCTCACAAATCGGGGAGTATGGCACAACATGAAACGTTGTCCTGCCAACACGTACGCCACCGGAATGCAAATAAAGTACGAGGATTACCAGGGCAATGGTGATGACAGCGCCCTAAATGAGGTGGCTTTCTACTGTCAACCACTGGACAATCGTAAGATGATCTAGAGGTAGCAGAATAACGGAAAAGTTCCAGACAATGCACCGAAAAATGTTTGGATCACAGGCGGTGTTGGGCCGAAGGGAAGCTGGCAGCCAATTACTTGGTGTCCTCCAGGAGAAGTAATTATCGGTTTCAATCTGAGATCAGAGCCCGAATATGGAAACACCGGGGATGACTTTGGAGCGGTGAACATATTAGCATACTGTGGATATGCTGACGGACCTCGAAACGTCTACAATCGCATACAAGGTTTGTTGGGCGCTTTTTAAACAATGTTTCAAGTAGGCACCACAGCCCCGCCCCTATTTTCTGCAAAAAAAGGCGGCACATTTTTGGACTTTTTCCCTAAATTATAAATTTATAACCATAACCTTAACCAACTTTAACCTTAACCTTGAACTTAACCTTAACTTAGTCTTAGCATTTACGTATACTGTGTCCTAAACCTTAACCTTCAACTTAACCTCAATCTGAACCTTAATCAACCATAACCTTAAACTTAACCTTAACGTAAATTGTGACCTTAACCAACATTAAACTAAACTTTAACCTTAACATCAACCTTAACATTAACGTATACTGTGACATTAACCTTGACCTTCAACTTAACCTTAATCTGAACCTTAACCAACCATAAACTTGAACTTAACCTTAACCTTAACGTAAATTGTGATCTCAGCCAACCTTAACCTAAACTTTAATCTTAACTTGAACCTCAACTTTAACCTCAACCTTAACGTTAATGTATACCGTAACCTTAACCAGAACCTTAACCTTGAACTTAAGCTTAACCTTAACATTCACGTATAGCGTAACCTTAACCTTAATCAATCTTAACCGTCAACTTAACCTTAACCATAACCTGTAACTTTATCCTTAACCAACCTGAACCTAAACCAACGTTTACTTAAAGCTCAAACTAATGCTTACCTTACCTTAAAGAAAAGTTCACACTTAACATTCACAAGTAATGAGTTTTCCGCCTTACCTCAGTTACAATTGACAGACACGAGCACCTTCCGTTATACCAAAGACGCCGGTAGCTTTCTCTTTATGATAAAAGCCTTTCAGCTGAAACAGTGGGTTTTGGCACGTGGACCGGTGACCAGTTTTGCCCAATTGGTACTGTAGCTTGTGGCATCCAGTCTCAGATACAACCTGCCCATACTGGAGATAATTCCGCTCTGGACAATGTGAATGTTGATTGTTGCGAAATTGCTAATAGTGGTGCTCCATCACTCTTCCCTCCTGAACTTAATTACATGATCATGTCTCCACGCATTACAAATCGTGGAAGATGGTATACCATGTC
The DNA here is from genome assembly GCA_964057215.1 of Oscheius myriophilus. Taxonomy (NCBI): domain Eukaryota; kingdom Metazoa; phylum Nematoda; class Chromadorea; order Rhabditida; family Rhabditidae; genus Oscheius; species Oscheius myriophilus. Next base: position 27,901,582 of record OZ059904.1, on the reverse strand, counting down.
ACGTTGTCCCGTAGATCATTATGCAACTGGATTTGAAGTCCAATACGAAACGTATCAAGGAAATAGTGATGACACAGCTTTAAACAACATTGCACTCTACTGTCAACACATAGATGACCTCAACACACGTAAGCTGGAACTTTTGGGCAATGTGTTGAATACGGTATTTGCAGCTACATCGCTCAAAAACATTTATGTTTACAACGGAGTTGGGCCGAAAGGCGCTTGGCAACCGGTCCTGTGGTGTCCAATTGGACAAGTAATTATTGGTTTTTCTTTACGATCAGATATCATCCACGCAAGCGGAGACGACTTTGGAGCTAAAAACATTGCTGTTTACTGTGGATATGCTCATGGACCTCGAAACCCCTACAGCCGTCTTCAAAGTAAGTCGCATGTCAAAAGAAGTTATGTATCGTTAAAGTTGAAACCACCGAATTTGCTGAATGGAGTAAGGATCAATTCTGTCCTCAAGGATATATTGCTTGTGGGATTCAAGTGCAGATAGAAGAATACCACAACGGAGATAATACAGCGTTGAATAACGTAAATATGGATTGCTGCCGAATGGAAGAAACAGATCCAAAGCATTATCCACCGGCGGATCACACTCTGTTGGCATCAGCTCACGTTACAAACCGTGGAAGATGGTACAAAATGGCTCATTGCCCAGAAGGGCTCTACGCCACCGGAATGCAAATCAAGAACGAGGATTATCAAGCACTTGAAGACGACTCTGCATTGAACGGTGTAGCTCTCTACTGTTAGACACTCGTCCGTAAGAACCCTTTCCTCTTTAAAGTGTGATACATAAATTGCAGCTTATGGTTCAGCAGAAAACAAAATTATTGGCGGTTTTGGACCGAAAGGAGACTGGCAGCCTGTTCATTGGTGTCCTAAAGGACAAGTAATTATTGGCTTTGCTTTGCGATCGGATCCTGAGTGGGGAAACGAAGCAGACGATTTTGGTGCTGTTAACTTCGCTGCATACTGTGGATATCCATTTGGCCCTCGAACAAACGGTTTTCCCCTCATAGGTGAGTGTTTTTGTCTTAACACAACGGTTTTTAAAAAGCTATAGCCGGGCGGCTACGGCCCCATACACTATTTTCTGGTGACAAAAACAATGCAACCTTTTGTTAGTAAAAAGCATCATCGTGTGCACTGGTTTCGCGCATTTTTTAGACGGTTGCGAATTACCTGCGAAACACCCGTTTTTAAATGAACTGTTGCAAAATATCATGACAACAGAAAACACCCATAAAGCTTGCAAAAAAAATAACGGCAAAGCTCAACTTTAAAAAAAACTTACCCCCCCCCCCCCCCCCATCACACTATGTGCTCCCTCCGCGGTGTGGTTGCACCAACCCCTCAATGAAACTTACTAATTAGAGTGCGGGGAGGACGCACTTGATATAAATGCGTGGGTGAGTTTTTCGAGAAACAAAATTTAGCTGAATTTGATTATCGCAACATTTTTTGTTAAAAGTTATGCATCATAATACATCACATAGAATAGAATAGAATAGAATAGAATATTTACTCCCGAATCACGGCTGGATCACAAGAGTAGATCTTGAGCAGGTGTTATTGCTCCGCCGGCGGATCCCAGTGCTTTCGTGTGAAGGTAGACATTGAGCAGGAGCTTCAGTAGTCGATCCCTCACAGCAACTGGGAATAGTGTCGATGAAGGTCCCTCCTTAACGAGGTTCTGGGGCCGGATTCAGCTATTCGGCGAAGCGAATGGAGAACCGACCGCTCGGTGGTGAAGGTTTAGCGTGTGTGAATGAGTGAATGACGTACATCACATAATTTCTTTTATAAAGAAGGTTAATTTTTTTAGACAATCACCCCACGAAATTCGGTGAATGGAGTGGCATTCAGTTCTGCCCCGACGGATTTGTTGCGGGTGGCATTCAATCTCAAATAGAAACCCCACACGGCGGAGATGAAACATCGTTGAACAATGTTAACATCGACTGCTGCAAGATCGAGGATACTGGTGACTTATCCCTCCGTGCCCCTTCTTGCGATCGCGTTCTTCTGCCGTCTCCGCGTACTATAAACTTTGGATTATGGAACGATATGGCCCACTGTCCGGCAAACACCTATGCGGTTGGGATGCAAATTCAATACGAAGATAATAAAGGAGGACGAGCTGATGACACCGCGTTAAACAATGTGGCTTTCTACTGTCAACCGCTGAATACACGTGAGAATCATACAATGAATCATACATTGAGCAAATTTAGCTAATCCCCCTACAGATGTACAAATCACCAGCGGCGTGGGACCGAAAGGTACATGGAGAGAGGTTCATTGGTGCCCACAGGGGCAAGTAATAATTGGATATGAATTCCGTGCGGAGCCCGTCGAACATGGACCTGACGACGACTACGCAGCTATAAACCTTGCCGCTTATTGTGGTCTTCCTGACGGCCCTCGAACGAAAACGAATGGCGTCCGCATGGAAAGTGAGTGTTGTGATTTTAACTAATACGTTTGTTTGAGCTAAAACAGTGAATTATGGCATTTGGACTGGCGATAATTTCTGCCCTACTGGTTATGTGGTGTGTGGTATTCAGTCCCAGATCGAACCGACTCACAGTGGAGATAACCGGGCAATGAATAACGTCAATGTGGACTGCTGCAAGATATAATTTCATTGTTATTACAACTGAATAAAAGTTGAATCTGATAATCGTGAAATATTTCAACGTTTAATAACAAAAATTGGAAAAGTGTAAACATTACATTGATTTTATTTTGGCACAAATTCTACAGAATAAAAAAAAGAAAACTAATAGTGTGAAGTTTAATGCACACAAAAAGTGTGAAATCATCTCGCACTCCACCATTGTTCCCCCGCGGTGCAGTTGCCCGGCATGTGGCGCATTTGATATTGAAGCGTGGAAGTGCCATTGCGTTTGGTAGGGGTATGATTAGGTTATCACCATCGAAATTAAACCCCTCGCAGTTATGAGGGGCGGCTAGATTGGGACACCAGGACCTATCGCAATCGTATCCCCATTTGGCCCGGTGCGAAAAAATAAAAAAATAAATTTTCCCTCGAGCTTACAGGCTGTTTTCTGCAAAAAAGAAAACAAGAACAATAAAAAAAATGGTTGGTAGATTAAATAAACAATATAAGAGTCTGCGCCTCGAGGGGGCGGGGCTTGGCACTTACCCAGCCGGTGGCGCTGACCGGCGCTAGCCAGCGCCCGTAGATCAGGGCTGGTAAATTTGAGGGCCGGGCCGGGCCGGGCCCGATTTTTAAGCCGAGGGCCGGCCCGGCCAGGCCCTATCGTTTAACCGGCCCAACTTTTCACCGAGCGAGCCGGCCCGGGCCGGCCCGGCCCTTTGCCAGCTCTGCCGTAGATAGGCCTAGGCACGCCGCGCGCCGGTAAAATATAGAAAATGGTATTGAAAATCTATTTCAAACATAAACCCAAAAGAGTTGTAGTTTGGCCTTTGTCCCTCCTATCTTTGTGTCGCGGCAAGCGCCCGACAGCGGGTTTTTCGTTTTTTTTCTGATAAATTTAACCTCAATGCGTCTTTTTTAATGGAAAATGGAAAGTAAGATCAATTTTTTGAAAATAAATACGCCAAAATACAAAAAACCTATTAGCACACTGCTGCGATAAGTGTAGTTTGCTCATGTCTCATGCTTCCCCGAGTTGTAGTTTGCACACGTAACTAGTTGGGCGCCAAATTCGCGCCACTCCGCTTTATTAATTTTTTCCATTTAGTTTATCTCATTTTCATCGTTTCGAGCCGTTTGATTTCCCTTTCTTTATTTTTTTCCATTATGGAAGTCAAATTTTTCTTTTTTTTTTATCTCTAAACTATCAAAATTCTTTTTTTCAGTCATTATCAGAAAAGATGTACCCGAGTGTCGTGTTCCCCGCTCAGCATCAGATGACCTACTTTTTCCAGCCGAACGTCGCCACCACCGCCATCTTCATTCAGAGAACCACGTGAGCCACCACCGCCATCTTCATTCAGAGAACCACGTTTTATTTGTCCACGCCCCTTTTTAGTAGCGGAGATTCGACGCGGAGGAACCGGCTGTCATATCCGTGTCAAATTAATGTTTTTAAATTAGAAAACTACCAAATTATCTTTCAATAACGAGTCCACACGAATAATATAAATGCGACAGACAAATTTGGGTACGAATTGCGTTCAATGGGTCCTGAAACCCGCTTAGATTCTCATGAAAGGTCTACGGTATCCCTAGCCTTTAATTTGTGTCCAGATTTTGGCTTTCGGAGTATAAGAATTCCCCACCGTGTCAAATATGCCCCGAAGCCAAAAGATGGACTCAAATTACTGTAGACGAGGTTACTGTTGATATTTCAAAGGAATCTTAGCGCGCTTCAGGACCCATTACATACAAATCTTGCCTAAATTTGTCTGTTATATTTATATTATCGTCTAGTTATTGATTGAAAATTTGGCAGTATTTCAATTAAAAAAACAGTCCTTTAAGCGGGACCCCTTTTATGGCTTCCGTTATTTTTGGGCGCCCGATTTTCCTTTTGGGCTTTCAATCGAATAGTGGGTGGTTCGACCCCCACCCGAAACACTTGCTTTTTATAAAAAAAAATTGTACTTTCAGTATGGTTCCTGTGGCTGTGCCCGTCTACATCCCCGTGCCTGTGGTCAGCCCGCTCCCGATGAACGCCGTGCAGTTCTACTTCCCGTCGGTGCTTCCGTCCACCTCCTTCCAGGTAGCCTGTTATTTGTAGTTAGTAGTTATCCTTTTTTTCAGATGGAGGCCAAAGCTAATGTGAACAACGACAGTGTGGACTCTGGTGTGGACATGGACGAGACGGACCCTAGTCTCTCGCAGGACGTGACTCTGCCCGTCTGCCAGGAGAGGCAGGACAGCGGTTTCGATGAGGAGCAGATGGAGTGGCAGGGAAAAGAGGAGCACGAGGCGGTTTGTGAATTTAAGGGATTTTTTCCCACACATACTTGGGTGATTACCTGCGGGGGTTCAATGCGACAGCCCGGATGTTTTTTTAAAAGCAAAATTGGTGCTATCTTAGTTGAGGGGCCCACCCCAAAAATTTTTTCCGAGGGCCTTATTTTACACTAAAAACGTACATATGTTTTCCACCACTGCGAATTCAAAAATACCCTTTTCATATAATTTTTTGTTATTTATATTCTAAAAAATAATGGATGACTTATGTTCGACAACGACTTGAATCCGACCCGGAGAAACCGCGAAACTGATCCCCGACCATTCCTCCGGCCCCGGCATTTGCTACATCGCGGCAAATTTTGCTCTGCGTTTCTAAAAAGGAAGGGATGCGTGTTCGTACTGGCGGGGCCCCAACCCCGCCTCGCGTTTTTGGGGTGCTCCGAAAAGTCCATATTGCGCAGAAACCGGGGTCGCAGACGTAAGAATTGCCGTGAACGCGGCTAGGCGGAGGAATTGTCGCAGTTTTTGGAGGATTTCAAATTGTTCACCAACCATCACGGCAATTCTTACGTCTGCGACCCCGGTTTCTGCGCAATATGGACTTTTCGGAGCACCCCAAAAACGCGAGGCGGGGTGGGGACCCCGCCACTACGAACACGCATCCCTTCCTTTTTAGAAACGCAGAGCAAAATTTGCCGCGATGTAGCAAATGCCGGGGCCGGAGAAATGGTCGGGGAATCAGTTCCGCCGTTTCTCTGGGTCGCGTCCAAGTCGTAGTCGAACATAGTCACTACAAATTTCGAGGCATTTTGAGGGTTAAAAAATTCTGGATCGGGGTAAGATAGGTGGATAGTACCCATTATTTAAAAATAAATAAATAACCAAAAACATTATAAAAAGGGTATTTCTGAATTCGCCGTGGTGGAAAACATATGTAGGCACGTTTTTAGTGTAAAATAAGGCCTCCGGAAAAAAATTTTGGGGTGCCCCCCCCCCCCAACTAAGATAGCACCGCAAAATTTGCCAAAAACTTAAAATTGCACCGACCCTACCGCCACGTATGGCGGATCTTGACAATATGTTCAAGCAGCCTCAGGCTGCTTTGAACGAACCTGGCCACCCGTAAACCGCTTTGGAAGAACCCAGATAGCCGCAGGCCGCTTCGTACAATTTCGTACAACTTAAGATCGGTATAAGCACATACAGGCCACGTCAGACGTAAACCTCAGGCCGCTTTGATGTAATATAGGCGCTCTCAGGCCGCTGTGAAAACGTGAGGCAAGTTGGCCGCGATACAACCTTAGGCCGCTTTTAACAAATCCAGGCAGCCCCAGGCGCCTCTTTAGCTAATCCAGGGTACCTTAGGCCGCAGTAACACCCATTCGGGCAACCACAGGCCGCCGGGGGGGGGGGTTCTCACGGTCCGGGCCGGGACGTTTTCAAAATTTTGGTGGGCCCGGCCCGATGCGGCCCGTTTACCCTGGACCACACAGTCAGATTGCCACCCACACGACCAGGGTTCGATCCCGGTCGGTGACATTTTTTTTGTACAACTAATGTTAATCTTTTTTGTTAGTAACAAACACTATTACGATATTTAAAGCAGTTTAAACAATTATTGTACCGATTTATACAAAAATTAAAATTTAATGAGAACCTCGGTCATAGTCACCCGAGGTATGAGCTAAACGGCTTTTAAAAAACTAACGGAGCAAACGAAACGGATTTGGCACACTGCCAGTGATGAGAAACGCGACAGATCAGGGCTCCCGACACGAAAATCGGCTGGCAATGTCAAATCCCAAATTCACCTTAAAAAAAAAATTTGTGTGAGTGTGTTAAATCCGTACACTCAGGCATTGTAAGATATCCAGTTTCAATTATTGAATGTTTCGAACATTTGCCACGGGCCTCTTTCGTTAACCCGAAAACTCAAAACCGCAGCTTATGGCGGAGCTTGACATGGAACCCTTTCTAAATCAGTTGTTTCAGAACCGCCTCTCGCCCGAGGAAGTGGATGAGATGGAGTGTCTCGACGTGCTCGCCACCCTCGGAGTGACGAAGACTCTGCACCGCTTCGGAGCCCTCTGAATTCCGCCTCTCTCGATCCTCAGATCTCTCCCACGTGCCTTTCTTACGCCTGTTGTTGGGACAAGTGTCCATTGTTATACCCCAAATTGTGTGTACATTAACCCCTCTTAATTGTAACCCTAATTGTTCTATTTTGCACGTTTGTTTTCAATACCTCCTTTTAAGGAGAGGCTAATGAATGCATGACAAATTGAGTTTCTTGTTTCTCTTTGGGGGAGGGAGGGAGACCCAGAGAGAGGCACATTGAGTGATGGACATAGAGAGAGAGACATGGAGAGGGGAAAATTGAGAAAGAGAGAACAATTTACACTCATAACTATTTACATAACTATTTATATCAATAAAAAATTAAATTTTTAAACCAATCGAAAGGAGGCACAACCGCTTTCCAAGCCCTCATTGTCATAAAAAGCGATGTTCTGCGTTTGGGCTTTATTTATTTTACTAGGTTAGCTTTTAATTCATTGTCTCCTTTTTTACCATTCACTTACAACTGATAATGTTTTTCAATATATTCACAGCGAAATTTCAAAATCCATATTAATAAACCGCCTATGTCCGTAACTATGTGACCGTGTGCCCACATTTCATATCTCCGGTTATCACAGCTCGCCGCGGCCGGCACGTTAAAGGGCGAAAAGCGTCTGACGGCGTCCCGAAACGAACTATTTGATTTAACATTTGAAAATTTAAAACGCTTATTTTAAATCGTTTAAACATCGAATTTGTTGTTTCGTTTGTTGAATATTTAGAAAACTATTCATTCAACTTAATTATATAAAGAAACTGGCGGGAAAATGTCGAATTCGCGACAGACAGCTGGCTTAAAAAACACAAACTGGCCGCCACAAACCTGGACGTTCTAGCCGTTTTTAACAGCAATTCTTTTTGTCAACTTTTAGCTCATTAATGCCTTCTTTGGCCTGAGTTTTTTCTCGAAAATTCATCCACCGGAAAATAACGAAAAACACAAAAAACCGCGTTTCTTTGGCTGTAGACATTTTTGGGTCGGCAAAAAAATCAGGCCGAAGTTGAAAAAGACCCCAGAATTCTCACATTTGCTGCGGCCGTATTTCGGAAATGCGCCGTTTCATTGCAGCTGGGTCCCGTCGCGAAAACCCTGAGGTTCAAACAGGCGAAAGAAGAAGGACTTTTAAAATTCAGCTTAACATGTAATTTTTCCTTTTTAAGCTTTAAACGAGAGAATGTGGTCCAATACACCAAATTATGTATATTTTCAATAGTAATAAACGCTAGATAAGCTTAATCAGGAGCAGCTGTCTTACCGTACTCAATCACTAAACAACGGGCGGCCTGCTAAACGTCGAGCTGAAAATGGCGGACACGTTTTCTCCGCCAGTACGGCATCAATTTTGACGTTCTAACCATGAAATAGTAGCACACATGTGCTTCTTTTTGGCTGAGTTTTGGCACCAATAGTTGTCCAGTTGGTTTATGAGAAAAACAGGCAAAACCGTGCTTCTTGGGTTTTAAGCATTGTGTTACCGTGAAAAAACTCAGCCAAAGAGATTCGTGGGTGCACTATCGATCTATGAACTCAGAACATGCAGAAATCCAGCCGTATTCTCAGATGTGTGTCCGCCAGTTTCTATTGCATTCGAATTGGCATTGGAGCACGCTTACTGCAGTGCCGTCGCCGCAAGGCTGGCGGCGGGGTGTGTGATAGGTTAAGGCTCATCTTTGAATATGTTGTTGCCTTAGGCAACAGTAGCTTAAAGCTGAAAATTCATGTTTGGGTCTCGCAGCGAAAGCGTGCCAGAACTTTGCTACAAATAGTAAAGGACTGAAGGTCCTTTAGAGACTAACAGTACAGTGATATGAGAACTACGTTTATTAAGAGTCTAAGAGAGAGGGAGAAGGAGAGCTGGGAGACGTGGGGTCCATCCTCGAGCGGGCGTTGTCGGGGCTTTTAAACGGCTCGAGAAGCGTTGGCGGATTCTCGGACGATCGGGTGATCGTCCTGTCATCCAAACATTAGACAGATGGCAGATTGAAGGGAATGCACGCGGGTCCCTGCTGGACCCTCTTTTAGGGAGGCGCGGGACAGGATCTTAGGGAGATCCTTACAGCTCCCACCTTTTAATGCAGTCCGACCCTGGACGTAAGCCCAAACCTTATCTGCATTAGAAGGCGCACTTGGAAGCAACCAGCAGGGGTGTCGAAGAGCGGCGACGTCCTGGTGCATCAGAGATTTTCGTTGTGCCTGGCGCTAGGATGAATCTCTGTTGGCCATTTTTTGGTCAACAGTTTTCAGCTGCGAGCCCCAGAAGGATGCCTCTGCCTCGGAATGAAACAAATCCTGGTCAGTTGCCAGGAAATGAGAGTCGATTGAAGTTGAAGTCTCCTTGGCGAAAGATCCGGCTTTGATTTTCTCGTTGATCGTTGTGTTGTGTAGAAGCTTAACGTCGACCTGCTACTAGTTCTTCTTCGGACATGCAGAAACTTACGACAAGTCGGAACCGCTGCCATAGCTCATCGTCGACGTCCCTGAGATGTTGATTTTTCAAGATGTTTCCGTTACGCATCGACGGCGTAGGCGCGCTGGTTGTCATCTGGTGGTTGCTTTAGTAGATCCACACAGCTCCCATTTGTTAATGCAGTCCGACCCTGGACGCAAAGGCTCGGATTCTGCTTTGGCCAAACCAGAGCACCGGGTAGGTTGGGCGTTGGCCACAGTGGAGCCAGAGTTGGAGTAATGCTATCGGTGCTTAGCAGACGGGCTTGGTTGGCGGAAGGCTGGTGGAAGAGTGCTGGCGAAATTATCCGTTTGATCCTCATACTCCAACGCTGGGCGGTAGTGCTTGAAGCGACAGGAATGCATGAAGAGTCCCTCTGAACGGAACCCATTTTAGGGTTTCAAACTCCACGCCGTGATTTGCAGGGAATTTGTGCGAGGGCATGTCATCTGATCAGCAGATCTCCGTTGCTAAGAGCGCGGTCGAAACATCTCTGATGCTGGATTACACTGTAGAAAACGGCGGATCTTGAGTTCGAAGACAAGACATCGTGCTCGAATGTCGAAGCAAACGGAACTTGTCGAAGAAACAGCTAAAAAAACTCAATAACAAGAAATATCCACAGTAGGGATAAAAAGGCAATACAAAATTCTGTGAGGAATCAGTCATCTCACAATACACAATTTTGTGAGGAATCAGTCATCTCACTTCAATTACCCTTTGAGGCGGTATCGGAAGCAAATGGCCCTAATGCCTGGCCGACGACCGTGGAAGCTTTTTTCGTATTCGTCGAACTCCGTTGAGATCTTTTCTCTACTAACTGCTACGCTAATTTTTGGGTTTTGAAAATTTTTGCCTGCCAAATTGATCAGGTTTGGCAGGGGAACAAAAAGAGAGCTCAACGTGTTCTCATGGGCGCCCGCATATCAGAAAAAACCACTCGTCTCATCTCGAGCTTCACCGAATACCACTAAATTCGACTAATAAACCTCAAAGGGGGACGGTAGCCCCTATCTCCACGAGAAGGAAAACTGGGTCTGTTGCCCAGAGCAGGAAAGGTGAGGGGCCATAAAAGGAGGAAGGGGAAAGAAAACCGAGCTGCTACCAGTAAAGGACTGAAGGTCCTTTAGAGACTAACAGTACAGTGATATGAGAACTACGTTTATTAAGAGTCTAAGAGAGAGGGAGAAGGAGAGCTGGGAGACGTGGGGTCCATCCTCGAGCGGGCGTTGTCGGGGCTTTTAAACGGCTCGAGATGCGTTGGCGGATTCTCGGACGATCGGGTGATCGTCCTGTCATCCAAACATTAGACAGATGGCAGATTGAAGGGAATGCACGCGGGTCCCTGCTGGACCTTCTTTTAGGGAGGCGCGGGACAGGATCTTAGGGAGATCCTTACAAAATTAAAACTTTTTCAATTGATCTTAAAGTGGTTTTAATCGATCGAGCTAACAGTGGTTATTATAAATAACAAAGATTGTTAGGCATTTCGCAATAGTATGGTAGCAAAAGAGTATTTCGCAATTTATTATTAGAATTCAGATATTTCGCAATAGGATAATTGCAAATAGGATATTTCGCAATAGGATAATTGCAAATAGGATATTTCGCAATAGGATAATTGCAAATAGGATATTTCGCAATAGGATAATTGCAAATAGGATATTTCGCAATAGGATAATTGCAAATAGGATATTTCGCAATAGGATAATTGCAAATAGGATATTTCGCAATAGGATAATTGCAAATAGGATATTTCGCAATAGGATAATTGCAAATAGGATATTTCGCAATAGGATAATTGCAAATAGGATATTTCGCAATAGGATAATTGCAAATAGGATATTTCGCAATATGATAATTGCAAATAGGATATTTCGCAATATGATAATTGCAAATAGGATATTTCGCAATAGGATAATTGCAAATAGGATATTTCGCAATAGGATAATTGCAAATAGGATATTTCGCAATAGGATAATTGCAAATAGGATATTTCGCAATAGGATAATTGCAAATAGGATATTTCGCAATAGGATAATTGCAAATAGGATATTTCGCAATAGGATAATTGCAAATAGGATATTTCGCAATATGATAATTGCAAATAGGATATTTCGCAATAGGATAATTGCAAATAGGATATTTCGCAATATGATAATTGCAAATAGGATATTTCGCAATATGATAATTGCAAATAGGATATTTCGCAATAGGATAATTGCAAATAGGATATTTCGCAATATGATAATTGCAAATAGGATATTTCGCAGTGTGCAACTAAAAATAAAAATTATCCCCATCAAGTGTTACCTTATTCAATAAGAACGCTATTACCTTTGCAGGGGTCTGGGGGCGCAGCCCCCAGCCAGCGGGAAGCTGGTACGCTTTCCGCTGGTACGTTATATTTTCAGCAATTTTATTCAATGTCTTCGTTATTTCGTCTTTACGACCTTCCGTTGGAAATCATGTTTTCGATTTTCCGTCGGGTGAGTTTATTTTTGCAATTATAAAGACAAATTTTCTTTTTTTTGCCTTTGTTATAACTAATTAAGCCCCGCCCTCTAGTATATCTATGCCCCCACGCTCCGGTTGAATGTTTTGGGGGTTAGGAATTTTGGCCCCTCCTGCAGTGGAACTTGAATAAGAAAACTTCTACAAATTTCACCTTACAACTAACTTTAATAGTTAAGAACATACACACATTTCATTTTTCTCTTACTGTTTCAAACACATTGTCTTTTTTCATGTCTTTGTGTCTCCTTTATATTATCACTCTCAGTCTTTCTATGCTATCCCTGATGCTTTGATTTCAAAAATTTCTAATCCTATTTCAAAAAGATTTGGTGAAATCCAATGTAAATTTTTCGGTATGGGAATGATAATGTTAACATAGTAATTTTTGATCTTTCCGTTTTACCAATAATTGAATACAACAATTTTTGCGCATACGCAAATTTGTTCACTCAATGTTAGAAAACTAAGAACGACTGTAACAATGAGGGCACTTTGTGTGCTAATGCATTGTCAATTTTCTCTAAAACGGCAGGAACCGCAGTTAGCTTTGCTAGTTTCATTCTAACGCGGACAGAATGCATGAAAAGAAGGAATTCAGAAACACTTTATTCTCGCTTACAAAACTATCACAGTGATCTGGTGCTGGTTCTCATCTTAGTTGAATCAGGCATCGGGCTGCCAGCCGAAGAGGCGAAGGAAGGCATCGGCGACCTTCTCCTTGCTGCGAAGGTTCTCGCAGGTGCAGGTGCAGAGAGCTGCACTGCAGGCGATGACTTCGGCGGGGGTGGGGGGAACACTCGACACACACTTAAAGAAATGATCTTCTGTTCAAATCATATGAAACTAACCACTTCTTCTCATTTATCGACCTCCTGTCGAACTTGATGACCTCTCCGTGGCGAGGTAGAAGGTGATCTGGAGCAGATTGGAGTAGACCTTTGAATATAAGTGTTAGAACGAAAAGTGACTTACAATACGTCCTTTGAGGTAGAGATCGTATACCCTTCCGCAGTTGAAGCCCTTCTGCCTACGACTGTTCGAGTGAATGTTGGCCGGGTAGGATTCCGTAGATGCAGTACCTCACGACGAAGAGCTTGTTGTGCACGTGGCCTGAACATGGGTTTTGAGGAAACTTTGAATTATAACCTGAGCCGATGGCTTCGGTCACGGCGGGTCCAGTGGCGGCCTCGGTCACGGCGGGTCCAGTGGCGGCCTCGAGCACTGCGCCTCCAGTGACAGCGGCGATGGCAGCGATGCCGTCTTCAGCGGCGATGGCAGCAATGTCAGCGGCGATGGCAGACTTCGGACTCCTTTGCAACTTCTCCCTCAAAAATAAATACTGTTGACAGCAATGCTCTAAACTACCTTGACGAACGCTTCCTTCTCGGAGGGGCTCAAAAACACCAGATTGCCCAAGTGGTATGGGCTAACATCAGCCTAGCATAACATCAGTCCGAGCCTCAAAATCGATCGATTACATAAAAAGCCAAACTGGGGACCAATCAAACCCCTCTTTAGAACTCGTAGTAAAGAACTTCGCCAGGAGCCAGTCCACAAAATTTATACGTTTTCGCGCCGAAATATCACCAGTTTTCGATTGGAAATCGCATTTTCGGATTCCATTCCAAACAATTTTCTACGATTGGGTTGAATCCTGGCGCACCAGCCAATTTTTGTGACGATACATCAACTCTTTGCTCAACAACAATGATTCATCAACCAAAACGGCGATCCGATTATGCGAGAAACTCTCATTTCAACTTTCGCGGCCTAGGCAAACTATCAATGTTAGAAAACGGTATTTCCTGGTAACTTACGAAATAAAAATTAGAAAGTGCTCTTGGTATTCGGCTCGGACCGAAATTATGATTTTGTTTCAGCTAGACATTAGTTAATAAAAAACCACTTGCCATGGTGATGTTCAGCGGCATGTCGTCGAGGATAGAGTAGACGACGGACACTCCACGGTTGAGCTTCAGCACATTCTTCTCCTTGAGCACATTCCAAAAGACGCCTGTACCAAGAACCACCTGAAACAACAGTTATAGTTTAGTTAAAGGTCTAACCTTAGAGTTAGAGGCGTTTAGGGTAATCTTGATGAAGTTGCACGTTTCCGAGAGAAGCGTAGGATTACGTAGGATTAATTGGTCAAAGTAACGAACTACAAAAAATGTCATAAACGGTCAATTTTAAGCCTACGTTTCTCTGGGGAAGCTCATAGTCTGAATATCATCCGCGAAGTAGTCGAGGACAGGGGACAGATCGACCGACCGAAGACCAGCCGAGACCCGCTGGATGACGAGTTTCTGCAATTAACCAATTCAAGAATGACAACTATTGTGTGTGTGTGTGTGTGTGTGTGTGTGTGTGTGTGTGTGCGTGTGTGTGTGAGTGAGTGAGTGAGAGAGAAAGAGAGATAGAGATAAGGATTTTGCACAACCACGCTTTTGGAAAAAGCGCTCGAAATGAAGTGGCTTTCTCATGAAGTGGCTTTGGAGCTCTTCCAATTACGTGTCGTGAGATCTCATTTTCTGAAGAAGAGCTGGCATGGCGGTCGGTTTTGGAAAAGGAGACCTTTCTGAGCGACAAGCGGCTTGGTACAAGAATAATGTCAATTTAGAGCGGCATAAACAGAAGCATGGAGAGACTGACAGAGAGAGAGAGAGAGAGAGAGAGAGAGAGAGAGAGAGAGAGAGAGATACACAGTTAAGAGACAGACGAAATGGGAGATAGATAGAAAGTGTGTGAGGGGGGCATTGAAACTCACATTTTTGGTTCCAGGAAGAAGATGAGAAGCCATAGACCGAAAGTAGACAGACGACCGTCCGGCGAAGAGAAGAGATGGAATGCCTGTCTTTTCGTAGGAAACGCCACGCGATACTTTCCCCTTATGCTAAGTGCTTGGAAGAAATTTGCATAATCATTAGCAAAAGAGCGAGAAAACCGAGAATTTACATTCAATGTTCTCCGTTTTCATTGCCATTACTATTGTCTATGCTAATTTTGCAAGTACCACGGAATACCTCCCCCTGGTTGATCGATAATGCCTTAATAAAGTGTGTTACTGACATATTAGTTGTACAAAAAGAATGTCACCGACCGGGATCCAACCCTGGTCGTGTGGGTGGCAATCTGACTCGGTGGTCAAAGGTAAACGGGCCGACCAAAAGGCCCGGCCCGGCACTTGACAACCCCGCAATTCATAACAAACAACTATTTAATACCTCGTAAACCTCACTGCTTCCAAACATAGTTACAATCAACAATAAAATGGCTGATTCAGCCCGCCTCAATTATACTCGCGGGCCGGCGACACGCCTCTCTTCGGCTTCTCCGCATTGTACAGCCGCAGCTCCATGTCAGCTGGGGCGTGTTTGTCGTGTCGCAGAGTGACGCTGCGGTTCTCACGCGAAAACTGCTCCACCTGGAACACACCAATCATTTTTTTTACACAACAGCGAAATACCTGCACTTGAAGGCACTCTCCTTCGACCATTTCGAGGTCGGTGACGGTGTTGAAGAGGGAGACGGCCGAAGGAAGGTGAGGAGTGCCGATGTTGGAGAAGAAGTCGAGGACGTTTTGGATGTCCCTGGAAAAGAAGGAATTAGAAGAGCGGTGTGGGTAGCCTAAGGCCGCATGTAGTAACACGTGGTAACATTAAGACGCCTTGGAGGGGGCCGGGCAGACTCAGTCCGTTTTTTCAGACACTAGGCTATAATAAGCCGCTTTCGTCAAATCTTACAGCCGCAGGCCACTCTCAATGAGCTCAAGTAGCTCCAGGCGGCCGCTATTGTGAAATCACGGTCGCCTTAACCCGCTCGAGTGAGCCTCCAATCTCATCAAGTCGTTCTTATGAGTCCTAGGCGGCCTCAGGCCGCATACAAAGACAGCTTCAGGCCGCTTTAGTAAGCGTTATACGGGCCCAGGTTCCGATAGCACAAAGGTAAGCTTATTTCTATCTTATGATCTCTAGTAGGTCGCTTTAATAGAAGTCGGGCAGTCTCAGGCCGCACCAATGGTCCACAAGTAGCCGCAGGCCGCTTATTAAGAAATCAGACACTAAAAGGCTTAGCTCTTAAGAAAACTAGTTAACCGTAGCCGTCTAACTATAAGTAACTTTTGGCCGTTCAGTTAGAACCCAGGTAGCCTCAGGCCGCTAAGGAAAACCCAGATAAGCTTAGGCCGTTCAGTTAGAAACAAGGTAGCCTTAGGCCTCTGATACGAACCTTAGGTAACCGTAGGCCGCTTTTATGCAGGCGCCTAGGTAACCATAGGCCATTTAGTTAGAACACAGGTAGTCTTAGGCCGCTCTGACAGTACCCAGGCAGCCTCAGGCCGCCGCTCTTATGAACCATTTGTGACCATAGGACGCCCTGTAGCCTCAGGCCGCTCTTGTGAATGTCAAACAGCCTCAGGCGGCTTTTATACAGCCCAAGCGGGCTGATGGTCAGGACGGTCGTATGAAACCTAGATAGACAGCAATAAGTATCGCGGCCAATTCAAGCAGCCCCAGGCCGCTCGCAGGCCGTAGGCAGCCTCAGGCCGCTTCTGCCAAACCTAGGCTCCTTTAGAATAAACCTGCCAGCCTCAGGCCGCTTTTATCCTTACCTGGAGAGATAGTAGAGGTGCCTGGGGTGCGATATATCCATGGCTTGAGACACGTCTATAACAAAGGCCTTCCCATTGAGCAGCAGCAGGTTGAACTCGCTCAGATCGCCGTGAACCAGCTTGCACTCCTTGTACATGCGGCAGATGATCTACAACAGAATTATGGAATGTTTGTATATAAAAAGATACCGCCTCAACCTGGCCGAAGATGTCCTTCCTCTCCTCCTCTGTGAAAAAGTCCCAGTCCACGTTGCGCAGCCGGGGCGCTGCTTCACCCTGAAAACCAAATTTGTACTTTGTGTCAGCCAGCTGGCAATTACATTAAATTACATCATTTCCGGTCATGTTACAGTCAGCTGGCAAATATTATTGTATTCAGAGCCTTGTGTTTCCCGTCCACATTACCACCCGGCTGGTAGGTAGGGATAAAAATGACGCCACTTCCGCCACTATTGACAGCCGATGGATACGATAACCAAGGTGGCGTCATTTCCGCCCAAAATGGTAGCCAGCCAGCTGCCTGTTCAAAACAAGGTTATTTCGGTTATTAATATAAGAGGCTGTCATGACTAAAATCGACAAAATAATGCTTTTTCATCAATATTGACAGCCGGTTGTCATTAATATCCATTTATCAAATGAAACTGTTGCATATTGACAGCCGGGTGGTACTTATCCAGACTGTTATAAGGATGGAACTCCGATCCTTTTTGCCACCCAGCTGGCAGGCACAACCACCCTATTGACACCCGGCTGGCAGGCATACATGGGCAAGCTCCGCAATATGGGGCGGTAGGGGCGTCGCAATTTTAAGTTTTCGGCAGTTTTTCTTAGAAAAGGAGTCCCGTCGCAAATTTTCGACGCTTTCAACAATTGAAGGGGGCTCGCAAAATTGACCCCCGCGGTAGGTTGCCCAGGTATGCTGGCAGGTCTCCCCCCCCCCCCCCCCCCCCCCCCAATTGGGCCGTATTGACACCCGGGTGCCCAAAATACGGCACACGAAAACTTCCAAATTTACGTAATTATGGTCACTACTGACAAAGCATGCCAAAAGAAATACCGGATTCCCAATAAAACTAGCGTAATAACACCAATTTCCAAAACAAAAAAAACGCAAAGCCCACCTCTTGTCCAATAAACGACATGGCCAGAATGCTGCGTTTGAGGCGGATGGGCTCCGGGCAAGGCAGGCCACAGTTCGTCATCCTGAATCCCTTCCTACCGATTTCTTACGGGTTTCCTAACCTCTTCAGGTTCATGAACTCCCTCTCGGCCCAGATTTTGAGCACTCCTCGCGGGTTCTTGAAGCGGAAATCGTCCTTCACGTACTCGCTTCTGTAAATGTAGTGTGTGCGTGTGAGTGTGAATGTGTGCGCTTGTGTGTGAGTGCGCGCGCGTGTTCGTGAGCTACAAACCTATTCTTAAACTCCGAAAGCGTGGTCTTATACACCTTGATGGCAAAGTGTTCCTCGTCCTGGGGTCCCTTCACAGCCTGTAGCACAGCAGATTCCTAAAATAACAAAAATGGTCCCACAGCGAAAACTAAAGTATACCTTTCCGGTGGCGATGATACCGTACACCCGATCGAATACCTCCTGGTTGATCCACTTGAAGAGGACGATCCTGGTCTGATTGTCGACTGAAGTGTCCATAATGGCCTTTTCTTCCTGAAAAAACGAAACTACGCAGAGGTTTTAAAAGAAATGGCACTTTTAATAAAAATGCACTGGTAAATGTCAAATTCCTAACAATTTTCGGGAAAAGAGTAATATGTCTTTGAAAGGTAGCAATTTGTGCGTGATTTCGGATTCAATCAGGATAAAGTTTTATGGATAAAACTGCAGATTGCCGCACGGTTTGGGACTGAGGATAGCCGCACGGTTTTGTTCCGATTGGTGCAATCTTTGGAAATAAATTACCGATTACCGCACCATTTTTTAGCAGAAAATGCAGACTACTGCGCAGTTTTCGAAAAAAAAAAGATAAGAAAAAAAACTGCTCGCACGGTTTTAGGATACAAATGCAAATTGGTGACCGATAAATGTGGTCCAGCATTCATTTTCTTCCTTTTTTTCTGCAAAAAACGCTGAATTTTTAACCAAAAAAAGTCTATGCAATTCTCAGATTATATCAATAAAAACCCTCTTCTCACCTTATCCTTCAGCCTGTGCTGTCTCTTCACATCCACCTTGGAAAAGTTCCTCAAACTGTTGTAGACTTTGTTGCTGATCTGAGCCGACGACATGTCTCCGGTCCGTATTCCCACGTTATCCTGAAACGATTAGGGATACTGTAGCTGTAAGGGTTACGGTAGGTGGTACTGTAGTCGCAGATGTATACTGTAATTATAACAAAAAATACCCACATTGAGGGATTTGTCAGCATTCCTCCTGCCGCAGGTCGTAGCGTCGTGCTTGCTGATGACATCGCCATTTTCATCACGGCGCAACAAAGGCGACTGGTGGGCCTCGTCGAGCTGGAATACGGTAGTTAAAATTACGGTATTCCTAACTCAAAGGACTATTGTGAGCATCGTCGCGCTGGAATACAATAATCAATATTACAGTAACCACTTCTTACTGTAGAGCTTACGACCATTACGGTAAATCTAATTTAAATGACTAAAACCTACCTTACTGTAGAGCATGGCCGTGGCCAACTCCCTCACATCGTCGTCATCATCAGAATCTTCCTCCTCCTCCTCGACCAATTCCTGTTTCGAACGCGGACAGTATGGCTGAGGGGTTATGTGTACTGTAACACATGGCTTGGTCAACAGATGAATAATGGAACGTACCGGTCTTCGATCCCAGCTGTTTGTCGTGCTCCAGTCGATCCATGATCTCATTCTCGCGGTCGAATTCGGCCTGAAGGGCACGGGCCAGGTCCTCGTCGCTGAGATCCTGCAATGGGCGGTATTGAGAATTTCGTTGCAGGACCCAATCAACATAAGCAAAAAAGTGGTTTTCGGGACAATTTAGCGCTCTATAGCTGTTGCCAAATTGAAATCATGCCAACAAAATTAGAATGTTCTAGTGATCCTCTGTTGACATTGAACTTCGTAGTCTAATCACTAGACGACAGAGCATGCTTTGCACATTTCCGCAATTAGCATGATTTCATTTTGGCGACAGCTATAAGCCAGTTGCCGCACGTTTTTTTAGCTGCAGACTGATGCACGATTTTTGGGTCCAATCTCAATTTCTGTGTTAAATGCCAATTGACGCACGGTTTTCTGGTGTCAGTGTTAATTAACTCACATTTTCTGTATTAAAAGTCAATTTTTTCAAGGTTTGGATCGAATATCGATTATTTTTCCGCACAATTCAAAGTATTCGTTCCGGAGAACACAATTTTCCCCGCAATGTATATCGGGAAAATCGAAACCGCCATTGGTCGTTAGCCAATTTTGCGAGGTCGCGCCACAAATTAATCTGTGAAAGATCAGTCTGAACATACTCACAGAAAAACCACTGTAAGTTTTCCTGTGTATGTGTTAATTTTTCTTTTACCAGCGTTTTAAAAACAGTGGTCGTATAAAGCCATCAGAACATTAATCAAAGCTTATTTTTAAACGAAAATGTCGAAAACTCTATGGATTTTGAAGAATATATCGATTGGTTGCACGATTTTTTTTTGGCAAAATGCCGATTTCTGCCCAATTTGAAATTAGTTCTTTTTGGTGCAGTCTGCCCCGCCATGAACACTTACAAAAACGAGTATTTAGACCTTTAAACCACATTTCAAACCATATTTGACATTTTAACAACCCATTTAACATTTTAACCCTATTTAGACCTTTAAAACTGGCTCAACCTAAACTCTCCGTACCGTATTGCCTTCCCCAGCTAGAGCCAGGGCGTATGCGTGGTCCCTGTGGTCCTCATCCTCCATAAGCGATGTCGCCAATTCCTCACTCATGATCTCCACCAGGGAAGTCACCGGTTGCTCCGTCTAAACACCAAAAACTACAAACTACAAACAAAAATATCCCACCTCATCGCGTGCACGGGTGTTGTTCCAAGGACTCTTGGGTAGAAATGCTCCATCTCCACAGCCGGACATAGTGGTAGGCAGCCGATTTACATACGCCGCTGCTAAAACCATCGAATAAATGGGAATGAAGGGGGTTTAGACGAGAGAAGAGTCAAGGTTCCGAGGGCAACACGGCGCAATCTTGCGAAATCGGGCACAAAATACGTTCAAACACGCATTATTAACGCGTCGAGCCGTAGATTTATTTAAAGAAAGTGCTAAACCCCTTGAAAACAGAGCAGTTCAGATAGAAATGGTGCTTTTTGAGCAATTGACACATGAGATAAGAGGTTTATTTTCGTTATTTTGGAGGTTTGAATACCAACAAATCCATTAAAATCAAGCTAATTTCATTTTTAATTTTTTTTTTAAAACTCGAATTTTATATTTCGAGCCTATTTTTTTAATTTTAAAAAATTTCATCAAAATCCCCCACTTTGAAATGCACCAACCAGCTGACTGTAGCACGAAAAGGACAAAAATATAAAATGGCAAAGTGCCAGTAAGGAGTTACCGTAACCGGGTTCATGCGCATCGCAGGCTGAGCCAAGAATTGGTGTCATCGCGCTTATTTCAGAGCACATGCTTTTTGTTTTCGCGCTTCGCTTTCGCAGGTTATTTCGATCGATTACGTTTCCGGATGTTACTTTTTCGAAAAGTTTAATGTTTTAAAATATTAAATTTAATGTAAAGTTAATTAAATGTTGTGAGCTGTAATTTTAAATGGTGAACTCTTTCGTGAAAGATAATGCATTTACCAGAAAATTCTTGTAGTTTGTAGTTTCATCAACTGGAGCGAAATTTAAATCGCTTTTGTCATCATTTTCTCTGGGAGTCGTTCCGTAATTTGCAAAAGCTTGCTTCTGTTCGTTAAAATCGTACCCTATGGATTTCTTCAGCTGAAAGAGCAAATTTCCAACTATACTGGTTATTTAAATTAATTTTAAAAATTCATTTGTGGGGAAAATTAACCAACATTTCCACTGGATACGCCATTTCCAACATGATTTCATGATGTAAAAATTATTGTTCAAAGCGATGTAAGCTTTCCCTGAATCTATTTAAAAAGCCCATATTCTGGCTTTTCGATATCGATTGGCGCCAAATATCTCTCCTCATCGCGTCTATTAGCTTGTTCCTGTTTCCGCCGCGAGATCGTTCCCCCAGAGCGGCTTGAAATCTTATTGAGTTTGTGGAAACACTATAAGCTTTTTCAATATAGCTGCACATTTAAAAAAATTATTCGGTTGAATTCGAAAATGTTCGCGGGAATTCTGGCTTTCTGGCCAGCTTTATGCCTACAATAACAGATAGAAAATTCTGGCTTTTTCTTACCATACGCGTTTTTAATCGCGTCTGAAATTTTGAAAGCGCAATGATTATTTTTTCATGTCATTTGCAATCAACTGGTTGTCGTTCCATACTATACTTTTTTATTTTTCTTTTGTAATTCAGTTTATTTATTTAGAAACAAATCGTTTCCAGGGATGTCCGGAGGTACCGTTATGGATCACCTTACACAGATGCCGCATGAAAATGACCAGAACGTCATCCGCTACCTGGCTAATCTCGGTTGGTTTTATTTTAATTCCTTATACATTAATTTAATTTATATTTAATTCTTTATTTATCGTCACCCTTTTCCAGTGAAATCGCCAGCCGGTGGAGATGCCGATATCAAGGAAACTGAAGACAAGATCATGGAGATCGGCAACAGACTGGCCGCCACCAAGCAGACCCAAGAGCTCAGAAAGATGATTGAACAAACGAGGCCGTTTTTGGTCTCTTTGGGCAAGGCCAAGGCAGCTAAGCTCGTGAGGAATCTGGTCGATTTGTGCCTGATGATCGAGGATCAAGACGGAGATGTCAAGGTTTGATTTTTTTATGTTTTAATTTTTGGTGTTTTAGGTGGAACTGGTTCGGGAGTGCATTCAGTGGGCCACTGAGCAGAACCGCACATTTTTACGCCAGACGCTGGAGGCTCGATTGATCCGTCTTTTCAACGATTTGAAGCGCTACACCCTTGCTATTCCTCTCGGTTAGTGACACCCGATTGACAGAAAAATTGGCTATTTTCCATTTATTTCTTATTTAAAACTCCATTTCCAGCCGCCGATCTTATTCGCGAGTTGAAGAAATTGGACGATAAGGACGTGCTCGTGGAGGTTGAGCTGGAGGAGAGCAAGTCCTTCTGCCACCTGGGCAATATCGGCAAGGCCAGAGCCTCTCTCACCGGTGCCCGCACCACTGCCAATGCCATCTACGTCCACCCCAGGATGCAGGTAACGTTTTCTTATTAAAATACGTTTTAATTCGCAATTTTAGGCGTCTCTGGACCTGCAGTCTGGAATCCTGCACGCCGCCGATGAGAAGGACTTCAAAACCGCATTTTCCTATTTCTACGAGGCTTTCGAAGGCTACGATTCTGTTGCTGACAAGGAGATGGCTCTCCTTTCCCTCAAGTACATGCTCCTGTCGAAGGTTTGTATTTTTCTTATTTTTTAAAAACTAATTGTTTAGATTATGTTGGATCTGCCCGACGAGGTTACCGCTCTGTTGTCTGGAAAGCTGGCGTTGAAGTACCAGGGCTCCGATCTCGAGGCCATGCGTGCCATCGCCGAGGCTGCTAAGAAGCGAAGCTTGGCCGACTTTAATAAGACCTTCGGCGCCTACCCGCAGGAACTTCAGGTATGCAAATTTATTACAATCTGGGGGCCATTAGTACCGTGATATTCGATAAAAAAAAATTATGTTTTTTCTCATTTGTATCCAGGCAAGTACCTTAGTTTTGGGTTGTTTCGAAAAGTTTTGGTTTGGATTAACGTTTTTTTAACAAGGCAGCGATAGGTTTCAGCTCGATTGTTTGGGACACAATCAGGAATTTCTTAGTAACTTAACTAACTTAAATACAAATGTATAATCTCGCCAAATCCCCTTCGACTGATTCAGCTGCTAACACGTCTGGAGCATCCTAAATTACACGCTTTACTTGAGAACAACATAAAAATTGGCACTTGACGAACGTAGTTTTGACAACGAAGACATCTTTTGGTCATGTTGTCTACTCCAAATATAAAATTTTGAGCTATTTGCTCCTTTAGCTATTGGTGTTATTTTCTTTGCGCTGTGAGTTTTTTATTCCGCTGTGCCATCAGGCTGTTGATGTTGAGTCTTCTAAATAACAGACAGGAGATTTTCTGCGAAAAAGAAATTTATTGCAAGACAACGTGCCAATATTTCGATGTGGAGTTTTCTGGCAACGCGCCCAGCCAAATCGGCAGCAGTTGCTTGTTTCGCGGTAGCTATAGCTTTTGCTCGGAGAATAAGCTTTAGTCTTCCGGAGAATTTTTTAATGTTTAGTTAGGAATTTTGTGGGAGTTTGTGCATGATTGTTTGAAAAGAAAGTTACAAAAATAAATTGGTTTGTTAAATTAAGCTAAAAAAAAAATTGGTCCTTTTTTGTACACAAAGTGTTGCCGCCTCGCGCCCTATCGATAAATTTCTCATTCTTAATTTGTAGATGGATCCCGTCGTGAAGAAGCACTTCAAGTCGTTGTCCGAGCGCATGCTCGAAAAAGACCTCTGCCGCCTGATCGAGCCCTACTCCTTCGTCCAAATCGACCACATCGCAAAGGAGATCAACATCGACCGCGGAGTGGTACGATTTTTGTATTTATCTACATTTGATACGAATTTATAGGTTGAAAAGAAGCTGTCTCAGATGATTTTGGACAAGAAGTTCAGCGGTTCCCTGCACCAGGGCGAGGGCATGCTGATCGTCTACGATATCACTCCCCCCGATGCCACCTACGATACCGCTCTTGATACCATTCACGCCATGGGCGAGGTTGTTGACGCTCTTTACCAGAGGGCTTGCAAACTGAGGTAGGCCCCGCCTCGCCCCGACGCAACCCCACTAATTTAATTGTATTTTTCACTTTAGTCATTTTCTGTGTCGAGTCCCTCAATTCAGACCCCTCAGTGACTGTGTTCTCCTTGTGTGCATTCTGTACATCCACACACCCGGCCTTGCACAATAGTTGTATTGTTGCGTGTGATCGAAAATAAACGTCGTCATAATCAACTCCTAACTCGCCGCCGGCGCCGGATGTTACTCTCATTGGGTACTTAGTATTGTAGCTTGGGAGGGGTTGTGGCAAAAGCTGCTGCTTTTTTTTAGCGAAAACCGGTTGATGTGCTTCTGGAGCCATGTCACTCGGTAGATCTCAAGCGCGGTTTGTACTCTGTTACGTGGACGAGCTGCTGGCGAATTTTACCTTTCATCCGCAGAAATCCATCCAGAATGTCTTCCAGGTTCGGTTGTTTTCGGGATTCAGAAGCACGGTGTGTCCAAAAGGGAAGGAGAAAACATTTTATACTTTTATTCTACTTTATTCATGATCTTATACTTCTCATTTCGTGAAACACTTGACAGATAAATCTATCGGGCTAGGCTGGAAAATTGCCATTTTTTAAAACGCGAGTATTCTTTGGAAAAAGCGCGAATTCAATCCGTTGTTTTGTTCTGGAGGTAACCACAAAACTGGTTCGAATTTGTTTGGAAATCAGTATTCGGGCCAGCCCGGTGTCACTCGTCGACGGTAGGTACATTTTGTTTCCTTTTTGTATATTCTCTCGAACGGATAAGTAATTTCATTGTTTTCTTCGAAATGTGGTTAGCTTTTTTATCCAGGTTGGTGCGCTTTGTTTTAGAAACTTAAAATGTTCTAAATTTTGTAAATAGAATTCACAATGAAACAGAATTTTTTTTATTTGCTGGTTTTATCACTGACAATGGATCATAACTTTTTTCGTGCTTGCTAGCTCCACGATTGGTTTCGAGGCGTGACTCCCCATCAAGCATGGCAAAATTTGGGGCCGGGCCGGGCCGAGAAAAATTTTGAAGCGGGCCGGCCCGAAATTTTTTTTTTTCGTTTTCTTTGATTTTTACATTGAAAAATGGCATAAATTTTCGGTTGAGTCGGGCCAGGCCGGGCCGTGAAACATTTTGGAGCGGGCCGGCCCGGGCCTGCCCGTTGCCATGCTTGCTCTCCATGTGAGAAGTCCAGCCCTGCGCTACTGGCGCTACTGTGAGAAGTCCATCCCGGCCCCTGTAAGCCTAAATCAGAATTCTCGTTTTTATAAGCTCACTACGAAGATGTTTTCCGTGATTTTGCCAAACTCTCGCGGTGCCTATGTAATTTTATGTTTGAATAAAACATGTAACAAAGGGGGCTTATGTTGCCTCCGAGACACGATTTGGGGGGGGGGGGCTAACTCAACGATCCCCCAAATACCCCATGCCCAGCCATGATGTTAAATTCATCTAATGAAATGAGCCTATATCTGACAGTAAATAAATAAAATAACGTTTCCATCAGAGAACATTATTTTGTTTGCTAATGGTTTGTCAATTTTGGTTTGAAACTGGTCATGTGGGTGAAAGTTTTACTGACTAGGCTTTCTCACGGGCCCAATGGACAATTTTAGTAGGCACAGATTGTTCAAATTTCGACCAGTTCACACGACGAGGGTCCGATCCCAATCGGCAAATTTATTTTTTGTGTAACTACTAATGGCTCAATATCTTCAAAACAACCACTATTTGGTGATTTTATGCAGTTTAAACAATATTCTATCGATATATACAAAATTTATTATTCTGTTCTTCTTACACGGACCGGCCCGTGATTTGAGAATTGATATTGAGTCTTTATTCCCTCTTTAAGGTGAAATAATGTTATGGTTTGTTGTAAATTAAAGACGAATTCCCCAATTGTCACGGGGTGACCATAAAGTTCGATTTCAACCCGATAAACAGCACATTTCCCAGAACGGGTGAAAATTTCCGACAGCTCAGTGACAAAAGTAACTTCAAAAAAAATTAAAATAGAGACTGAAAATTTCCTGTACCTTAGGACACATCGTGAAGTTCCCATTGTTCTTACTTAAATCATTTTCAACAAATCGTCTTTTCAGCGCCTTCTGGTGGCCTGTGGAGGAGAGTACGAGTGCATTGCTTTGCACGTGGCCGAGAATCTCCTCTCCGCCCTCAACATCGGACGGCCGGCGGGACAGGGGCTGCTGAACGAGCCGCAGGCAATGACCCTCATCGGACTGGTGAGAAAAGTTGAATATTTTTTGCTTAATCATCGATTAGATCCTGAAATTCGCCACGGAGGAGCAGAAAGGTCGCAGTGAGAAGGAGGTGAAGGGAGCTGAGGCGCTGTTCACGGCTCTGTCCGAGTGGTGAGTGCTTTATTTAAAGGACTGGCTCTGTTATGGTTCCATCGAGATTGAGTTTCTTTGCGAGCTAGTTGTCAATTACAACAATTTATCTGATTTTTATCCCGTTTCCGTTACTAGTATGCCTAAAATGAGCATGTTCTCCAGCTACAGTAATCAACACCAAATACCAGTCGACTGTCAACAAGTCGAGTAATACCGTATTTTCGGTTACGCTAGTTAATTGCCAGTCGGGTGTTAACAAGCATGGAAATGACGTATTCAAGAATGAACTACCCGGTTGCCAATAAGATGTCAATTCGTGCCAACCGGCTGAATTATAGTAACAGAAAAGCGGAATTTTACGCATCGTAGTAGCTGCCAGTTGTCAAAAAGTGTGGAATTACCGTAAGCCGGCTTATAAGTAGCTAGAGTATGTGAAATGGGTCAACCGGCTGTCAGTATGCAATCCAGCTGTCAATAGCTAAGCAATTACTGTAAACGGGTGGCACAAACCCTCTGTACTTGTGCCAGCCGACTGTCACTTGTCGTTTTTCTACCGTATCCGGTTGGTGAGAACGCTACAGTAGTCCAGCTGGCTGTTAATATGTCAGACTGTTTTTTTACCTATTAGTGTTCACTTTGCGACGACCAATAACTCCGGCAATCGGTTGGCAATATAAGGCAATAAAGTGTTTCTCGTACCAAACACGTTTTGAAACAGAACTTCATTCTTCATTTTCAAAAGAAAGCTTCATTTCGAGTATCAGTTCATAATTTGTATTGTTTTCTTCCTTCCTCAATTGCCAGAGGGCGGCATTTCTGCAGGAGCCACCATCTTCAGCACCGTGACAAAGTCGGCCCTCTTCGGCGGGTCCTTGACGAGACAGGCGTTCATGACGGCGTGTACCAGAGGGGGAGCACCCGGAGGAGGCTCCAGCGGACGAGGACTGTTCAGAATCTTCTCCTTCGCCTGGGCATTCGTGTCGAAGGGGTAGGGGTCTGTCTTGCATCTGAAGCAACATCTTCTTCGTTTCGATAACATCTCGCTACCTGGCGAAGATCTCCCAGGCGAGGACTCCGTAACTCCACACGTCCGTCTTTGTGTTGAACACGCCCGTCTTCAGCGACTCCGGTGACAGCCAGCGGATAGGCACCGCCTTCAGTTGGGTCAGCTTGAGTTCAGGCGTGTCGGCGACGGACAGGCCAAAGTCACTGATCTTAAGAACGTTTTCATCGTTGAGAAGACAATTCCTGGCAGCCAAGTCGCGGTGAATCACCTGAAATGAGTGTTGGACAATTTCAGAATGAAATTCAAGCCAACAGTCATAAACTCAATTCTTTGCGCAATTCTCGGGGGGGGGGGGGGGGGGGGGGCGAGACCTCAGCCCTTTAAAAATAGCCTATGCGGGAACCTAGCGATACCCCCTCGTATATAAAATTCTTCTTGGCGAGACTTCGAGCCGTCAAAGTTCGTGAGTTCAAAAGGTTAGAACACAATGCAGTGAGTCGAGAGAACACAGCGATAGCGTATGGTTTTTATCTTGCAATTTAGTGAGTTTCCCAACTTTGACGAATCGCGGTGAGCTCACATTTGGACGGAAAACGCTTACGCAAGACGTTTTGTAGTCAAAATATCAACAGAATATTGGGTTACGGTATTTCCGGAGCTCTTTCTGTGAGACCTACGCCTGATGCCTCGCAACCGCTCATGGCTTAGCAAGTGCTGACGACGCTCGGGGAGCCACAAATGAGGTAGCCCTTCTTTAACTCTTGGCCGCCCGAATTGAAGGTTACGAAATTAGTACATAACCCCCCTTTAGTTTCGAAGTTTTTGCCACCTCCCCAGATGTGCAGCCGAGAATTGGGCGCCAGAATGAAATTCCCTGTTTTTATGTTTGCGGTTAATGTTTTTCTTTGACTACGCCTCTAGCGTACCTCCCAAATCACGAATAGGGCTAACCTGACAAGCGGAGAGGTAGCACATTCCTCTGGCGGCATCTCTGAGGAAGGAAAGAAGCTGTTCCTCCTTGCAATCGGGGGTCTTTTTGAAGAACGTCTTCAAACTGCCTCCACCACAAAACTCCAGCACAATCATCATGGGATTTTCCTGGACGGCGGCTCCGTAGAGACGGACGCAGTTGGGGTGGAGCAGTTTGCGCATGATCATGGCCTCCTTGACGAATTTCCCTTGCTGCGCCTGGTTCACCGTGCCCTTCACCTTCTTGATGGCCACCTTCACTTCCGAACCGTCTTTCAGTCTCAGCGTTCCGTTGTAAACCTCTCCGAACGCCCCACTTGGAAAAGATTTTAAAGATAAGCGACATTTTTCGATCTGGAGAACGCTCAAAAAGTGCTTATCATCACGGGCCAGCCCGTTAACTCACTTCCCAACAACTTGGCCGTTGTGATGTTTTCATGCAGGAGGTAGTATTCCGGTCGAGGAATCCCATTCTTCAGTATCACTCCGGTGCTTCCGATTGGCTGCGCATCTGCCAGTAATTGGTCGATGAGCTCTTGCATAGTGCCACAAGAGTACTGAAAATGTGAGTTGTGTGAATTTCAGAATTATAATGCCCTGATCTCAACCCCATTCAAATGGCTCAGCACAGTTCCTATTACCCCAAGGGCACTTTACCCCAAGGACTGAAATAGACGTTACCCACGCTGATTTCGAAGAGTAGCCAAAATTGGATTGGCAGTTTGTGATAGCTTCAATTGACACTGAGCGCAATTACTTGCTGTTGCGTTCAGGGCTTGCCAGGAAGCGTTTGGGGGTTCGATACGTAAGCCCCCCCCCCGAAATGGGGTCTTGGAGGCAACTTAAGTAACTTTCATCCAAACTTCGAATTACATGGGTATTGCAAGCACACATTGAGTTCACTCAAGGTTGAGTTATCTTCGGGAAATTGCTTATTGTTAGCCGTAACCAATAAGTGAGGACTTCATGGAGACTATTTCCTATCTGTGTTCTGTGGAAATCGGTTGGCTACGTGAGATCTTACGGAGAAACCGTTTCGGTAACGGTTACGGCCATCCCCACATTGACGGTATAGTTGTCTCCGAACCGGGATTCTTCCAAAAACGACCTTGCAACAGTCGCGCGATACGCAGGTGGGAATAGTGTGCAAAGCTTTTAAAAAGATGTCCTAAGCGCCTTTGACGGTGAACCACCCTTTTATGGGCAGAACTTTGCGAATGGATTTAGAACCAGATCTCGGGCCGGCCCGTTATAAACCCTAAGGTCTCTTCGTACCTTAATCAAGATCCACTTTCCGTCCTTGTACGCGAGAGGAATGTGCTTGTACTCGTTGCCCTTCTTCGCAGAGATGCAGAACAACGACTCGGCGCCCTGCTTCGTCCTCCTGACCACAAAATCTCCGTCGTTGACGAGGAGTTCCTGACAGTCCTGTCCCGGCATCAATCCGTGGTACCAGGGGAATTCCGTCAACGCCTTCCCCATGAGGTTGAAGAGGTCTTCGGACACGCCGTTCTGCTTCAATCCCGAGCTCTCTCCCTTGCTGGCAGACACTCGAA
Source organism: Oscheius myriophilus (assembly GCA_964057215.1). NCBI lineage: Eukaryota > Metazoa > Nematoda > Chromadorea > Rhabditida > Rhabditidae > Oscheius > Oscheius myriophilus. The sequence continues at coordinate 27,871,158 of OZ059904.1, read as the reverse complement.
GCATGGGATTGGACTGAAACAGGGCTTCATAGAGATCATAAAACCTCCTCACTTTGCCCGTTCGATGGCCTTTCTTGCTGGGGATGAGGTTACTCGCTTTATTCGGACCGCTCTTGACTCCACTCGTCGAGTTGGAGAGAGCCGTTCGTTTGAGGTTCGGAGCGCAGTTCGACTGGATCCGTCGGGCCACTTGCGCCTGAGGCAATGGTGGCGGCGGCGGCTGTGGCATAGTGCCAGAGGTACTGGAACGAAGGAAAGTTTAAAAAAAGCGATTGAGAGGGTACCTGAACAAGGACGACCGCGTTCAGTGGAGACACGAAGGCGAATGACCCATTCGGAAGGTTGATTCACGTAATGCTCAGGCGGAACTTACCTTTACGTAGTATGCAAATGCGCTTGATGGCCGTTCAAGCAAGTGTGTGAAGTATAGCTGTCGCCATACTGGAATCATGCCAATAACATTAGAATATCCCAGTGATTCTCTGTTGATATTGAAATTCGTAGTCTAATCAGTCGTCGGCATAGCATGCTTTGCATGTTTCTGCAATTAGCATAAGATTTCGGTTTGGCGACAGCTATAGTAAAAGGAGTGTTCACGTCTTGTTGACCGGTCATTTACATGCCAGTTGTCAGTAAGGACTGAAATGACGCCAACGTGTAGCTGTCACTCGGGTTTCAGTAAGAGCTGCCTGTATCGGAGCTTTCTGCCAGCCGAGTGTCACTACCAGTATGCAGTCAGTTAGTTGTCATTGAACCAGCTCGCCTGCTTTCAATTGGGGGTGGGGGGGGGGGGGGGTAATATCGTTTTGTGCCCGCCGCCAAGAAGGTTTATGCTTTTCTGATGTTTGTTGAACTTTACAAGCCAGTCAGCTGTAACTTTGTTTAAACAAAGCTGACAACCATAGGTAGACGAGATAGTCGCGGTACCTGCGTAATTCGGCGTTTCGTTGAAAGTGGTAGCGAGGCTTACGTTACCTCCGAGGCACAATTTGGGGGGGGGCTAACGCATCGAGCCCCCAAACACTACCTATCCCGCGCTGACGACATTTTGACAATTGCTTACGTGGCAGCATTAGTGTTGCCAGTTGTTTACCGAAAAAGAATGCGGGAAGGAACACGGCTTGCCCTGGGTAAGACCCCAGATCGGAAAGCTTTCCCGTACATCCCGTAAAATGAGAACACACCGTTTTACCCAGCATTACCTCCAGATGGGGCGCCCTCTCCTGAATGTAGGCGTCTGGGCAAGGATGGTTGGGCCTTAAAATCCAACTACAAACTTATAGCCCGCTCCTGTGGACAAGTAATAGGTTATCTTTTCTACCGAAAGTTTTGGGGTGCTTCATTCTTCCGGTCCCCATATGTAAGGGTTCCACTTTTGTTGTGCTCGCATTTCCCCTTTTGGCACCCTATTTTAGTGTATGGCGGGAAGCGACTTTTATCGCTGACGACGAGTATCTATTAGGTGCGTCGCGCAAAAACTCACTGTGAGGTGGCTAAGGGTCGCTCTAACAGGAGCTTGAGTACCATAGGATGCTTATTGTTTCAGCTGTGCCGACGAGCTGGGTCACATCATCCGCACTCAGGGAGAGGAGATCAGCGTCAGATTTGTGGAGTCGGTTAACAAGGTTTGTCCTTTCACATTTTCATCAGTTTATCTTTCTCCAGATCGTCGGTCTGTCCCCGAATCCCCAGCAGTGCGCCTTTCTCGTCTCCATGAACGGACCCGATATAGCCGGCTTCGTCGAGGGAATGGCGGAAGACATGCTGAATCTTTTCTTCGCCGAGCATCAGACCAGTGAGTTTGCTTTCATTTTCGGCGGTCATACCCTGCTGCAATATGGCCTTTTGGCAGTTTCAGTTTAGAAACAGCTATAAATATCCTTTTTCAGAGGAGAAGAAGTGCACCCTCCGCATGGAGTACATCATCCGCATGCTGACCTTCTGTTGCGAGTGTAACATCAACACTCTCTCCTTGACCAACATGAGACTCTTCATTCTCATTGTGAGTGTCTAAACCCCAGCCTTCAAGCACCGTCTCTGAGAAATTCAAAAAGGCCACTGTCTTAGAAAACAGTTCATGTTCTACGTTTTGTGTGGTTCTCAAATGACGGGCCGGACCGAGAGATTTTTTTTTGAGCTACTAACGTCAACGTATAAGTCAGTATGAGTTGTACAAAAAAGAATGTCACCGACCGGAATCGAACCCTGGCCGTGTGGGTGGCAGTCTGACTATATGGTCCAGGGTAAACTGGCCGACCAAAATTTTCCAAATTTTTCGGCCCGTGAGAACCCCGATCTTGTTGTCGTCAGCAGCTTCAATGTCAAGTTTCGGCATGATGCTCACGGAATTTTTCGGACTTTAACATTGCAAAAGATGCGTTGAAAAATTCTGATTTTCACAGCATGTTTCTGCGGTCTTTTAAGGTAAACTCGAAAAATGCAACAACAAAAAACTGCAGTTTAAAACACAAAAGTTTACTTTTCACGATGTTTACGGTCTCCTGAGCGAAAATGCAAAAGAGTTTTGCTGTTCAAAGTCAGTTTTGGTCCATTCACGTTATATGCTTGAGAAAAAACACCACTTCAGACAAATTTGACCGATTTCTGAAGATTACGGTACCCTACCGTAACCCAGGGCAAAAAATCGATTTTGATCTACAAATTTTGGAATGACGTATATAGATCAATAGAAGATTATAGACTAAATTTGAGTCAAAACGGAAACCATGAACTATTTTCTAAAACAGTGGCCGCTCGATTCTTCCAGAGACTGCGTCTTAAATATTAAAAATCTTAAATATTAAAAACCAATGTCATTTTCCCTTTAGTTAATGGATGATCCCGAGCGAGAGTCGCTGGAGAAGAAGCCCCTGCAGCCGCTGCTCTACGCCTTCCTCTGCAGAAGGAATAACCGTACCGACACGGCCACCTACGAGATCATCATGCACCAGGCCACGGATATTGTGAAGCGCGGAATGAGCAGCATTTTGGTGGGGAGTTGAGAAAAATACAGTAGATAATGAGGGTCGTTTCAGCCGGTCCAGGCCGCGAGAGATGCGAATCGCAGGACGTCGTTGGCGGCGGCTATGCTGTCGGATGAGGGCAAGTACACGATCAACTACGAGACGATGAAGGCGTTTCTCAACCACGTCAAGCAAGGTAAAAATAGAGAGAGATTAACTAGAACCTAGCGTTAGCTCCGAATGTCGAGGAATATGTGGTGGCGTTGCTTTTGCCAAAGTACGAATTCGGCTGAGACCCATTTGAGAATTGAGTCCTTATAGGAGGTAGTTCTTTGTAAATTTGTGCCCACAAGGCTGATTCCACCGAAAATAATACCTAGCCCACCTTAGCTTCTGCATTGTCTGTGTCTCACCCCGTTGACTTTTTGTGCATATAGCAAAGCGAATGCTTGCCAATGTTTGTTGTAAGTTATAATTTGGTCCATAATTTGTCTTTGCTAGTACTACTCACCTCCACAGTTTTGATTTTGCTCTTGGAATATGTAGCGTTGTATGCAGGATGCGCTTCCAGACAATGGTTTGCACTATATCCTGATCGTTAAAACGTAAAATGTAAAGCGGTGTAGTCATAGAATAATTCCGGCTCTGGCCCTTTAACAATAGCTAGGCACGTTGTGGAGCGGGTGTGGTCGAAAAGTAAGGTCCCGCCAAGAGAGGCATGCATGGGCTGCCTCGGGTAGAAGGGTTTTATACACGGGGGTTACTAGGTTTTGCTTTTACGGTTTTACAGGCTGATTGTCTCGCCAAAACCCAACCAACGAGTGTCCCCAAAATATAGGATCCCCATATCATACCTCGGGAGACCCTGATGGTTGACGGACCCACCCGTAACTTTTGGAGCCATAAATGGGGTAACCCCCCTTAACTTTTGGCTTTCTGTAATCAATTTTACGAAAATAGTGCCTAACCCCCCTTAACTTCTGCGTTTTTGGGGCCTCTACCCCCTTAACCTGGCGGCAACCTGACTATACCCTCCCAAGGTATGCCCTATATTCACAAAGCCTGTACTCTAAGCCCCTGAAACCAAGGACCGTGTTCTTGTCTATGCACCTTGTGTTCTAGTATACGATGGGGGGCTCGATGCTTAAGCCCCTCTCAAACACTGACTGTCCAGCTCCGACGTTCAAGTATGACCTTAAGCAGGGGTGGACGGGGGCCGGGGCCGGCCCCCCAGGCCCCGCAAGGCCTGCGCGGGAATTTGAACTTTTTGAAAACACTATGGAATAGTATCTTCAAAATCAATTACGTTATGACATTTTCGTTTACAAAACTTTAAAAAAAAATTATAATTTTTTTCGGGTGGGGAACAAATTTGAGACTGTGAAAGCCAGGTTCTCAAGAAAACAACTTCCGGAATCGGGCTTTTCCGGAAGCACAGGCATATGTTATTTCTCCGTAGTGATATAATAATAATTATACTGCAATAAATATTGCATAATAATAAATTCTCTCAACAAAATATTGTATCTTTTAAAAAATTCAAGTTCCCGCGCCGGGGCCGTCCACCCCTGACCTTAAGCATGATCAGCATAGAATAATGGAGTAATGACATCATTTTTGGGCCCTATTGACACTTTGCTGACATGCGATATCCATAATACCTCGAAAGGCTCACGAAACGGTCAACTTATCCCAAGGTGGGTAGAGACTCCGGAAATGCAGAAGCTAAGGGCGGTTTGGGTACTATTTTCGGTAAAATCAGCCCTGAGGGCACAAAGTTAAGGAAGCTACCTGATTTTAGGCCCCAAAAGATGCGGTTGGTATCCTGAGGTATGTAGGCTAACAATTGTTACGCCATGCTGAATGACATGGTGTTGCTACAAACTTTGACACCGTCTGCTGATTTTTGGAGGTGTTACGCTGTAATATGCGGTTTAACCACAATAAAAACGTCTTTCTGCACCTTTCTTTCATTAGGTGTTATAGTGATCTTCGTCTCTCCTGCCTCCGTGGCCACCGCCATCGTTGCCACCACTGGTTCCAGTCTTCGCATCGGGGCCATGAAGGGTCATCCGGACGACGGCGACCTTCCCTGGAACCCCCTGGTCATGGCAGAAGTCTTCAACCAGGTACTCACTCCTCCGCTTTTTTCATTTTCACATGAAAATATTCAGGAGTACCAGCTGAACTGGCGCGACGTGTTCAAGGAGATTCAGGAGGACGTGGGCTTCCGCATCCCCTCACGCGCCGGACTCAACTTCTTCCACGAATTGCTCAAAGCGGGTTTCCAGCGTGGCTTCCCCATGGATCTCATGTACAAACAGTGGCCGGTCGTGTAAGTTTTTGTGGAAAAATTAAGAAAACTTGCGTTTTCAGTGACGGGCAGATTGATTTCTTCCAACGGGTTCTTGATTATCGTAATGTGTTGTGCCTTGACGAGTATCCCCATACTCTTGTTGATCTCTCCATGCTGGAAAATGCCCCGCCCACCGATGGATGGCTGTACAGAAACTGGTAAGTCCGTTGAAGCGTCTCTAAGAGACTTTGGAGGCGGCCTGAGGTTGCCAAGAGACTTTGGAAGCGGCCTGATATGTCCAAGAGACGTTGGAGGCGGCCTATGGTTGCCAATAGACTTTGGAAAAAAAGTTGACCGGAGGCTTTGAAGATTCCAAGAGTTTATTTTGATGACCTGGGATTGCCAAGAGGCAGTGGAAGCGGTCTGGGGCTGCTACTAGGCTTTAGATGCGGTCTGAGACTGCCAACAGGCTTAAGAGGCGGCCTTGCTCACAATATTCAGAGGCGGCCTGAGGCTGTCCAGAGGATTTTAGGGCGCCCTTCGGTGACAAGAAGGCCAGATGTTGCCAAGAGGCATTCGAGGCGACTTTAGATTGCAAAGAGGCAATGTAGGGGGCCTGAGGCTGCCATACTATTCCCAACTTTGGACGAAGGTTTTATCTAATATGGACGTTCTCCACTTTGAAGCGGCCTATGGCTGCCCATATCTCTTGTGCCCGTTCCTTACTTAACCCACCCCTCCTCCAGGAAATGCCTCGAATTGCTGACGACCTTCATCCTGATCGAGGAGAAACACAGCGGCACCACCGGGCTGCTGACCGACATTATCACCGACTTCATGGACGAGGGACCCGACGTGTTGCTCATGGCTCTCTGCCAAGTTCAGGTTCAAAAATTCTCGTATTTTTCTATTTTGAATTCGCAGGTTCCCGCCACTCGGTTCCGCCGTATGCTAATCAAAACAGCCTTCGAGCAGCTTCTTCTTGGGCACAAGAACGCCTTCTCCGCTATTCAACACGTCCTCTACGAGATGACTGAGGAGGTTCGTTTAAAAAATCGATTATAAGTCATTATATGCGTAATTTGAAGCTATCGTTTGAACAATGTGGTATTTTAGCTTACCGACTTGTTGAAGCCGCAAGATCTGCTGCTTGAAGCCTGTGTGGAGATGCACCAGTGGTGCCGACTCACTTGCTCTCCTGCGAAGAGGTCGAAGGTTCACCACGCGTTGGAGGTATTAATCTCATTCTCTCTATCTATCTATATCTCTTTCTCTCTCTCTTTCTCTCCATGTCTTTGTTGGTCTCTGTTCGCCTCTCTGCCTCTCGATCTTTTACACTCTCCCTCTCTTCTCTCTATGTATCTCACTCACTAACACACTTTCTGTTGGTCTCTGTTTTCCTCTCTGCCTCCTTCTCTCCCACACTCTCCCTCTCTCTCTATATCTTTGTCTCTCCTACCATCCTCTCTCTCTTTAAGTGTCTGCTTCTACTCTCTGTCTAAATGTCTGACTATTTTTTTCTTTGTCTCTGGCTATATCTCTCTGTCGGTCTCTTTGTCTGTGTATGTGTATGTTTGCCTCTCTCTCTCTGTCTCTCTCCCTCCCTCCCTCCCTCCCTCCCTCCCTCTCTCCCTATCTCTCTCTCTCTCTCTCACTCACTCTATCTCTCTATATTTTCATCTCTTTCCAGACCCTGAATCGCCTGGACCCCGTCCTCGTCACCCACCTCATCTGCGTTGAGCGCATGCACACCGCCTACGAGTTCGCTCTGGTCGCCGACGAAATGGGCTACCACACCTTCGACGACTGGCTGTCCATGCGAAATGAGATGGATGAGGTGACTTTCAATTCTATGCAGAACAACATCGTTTTCAGGTCTCCCTCTTCACTTACCTCTGCGAGGAGCGCTACTTGACTTCCACCTCGACCAATGAGACTTTCACCGAGAGGATTCTGGAGTTCCTTGCCGAAAACAAGGATGTTGTGAAGAGACTGGGCCTGTCTTCCACTTCTACGTCGTCGAAGGGGTCATCAGTTCATTCTACCCCGGCGAAGAGTGCCTCTGCCGGCGTTTCTCCGCCGAAGAGCCCTGAGGCTGTACCGGACGAGCTGCTGCCTTCTGAAGACGTTGAAGAGGCGAAGGTGAAGACGCCGTCTCCGGTGAAGCCTCTGACTCCATCGCCTCAGAAGGAGCCTACTCCATCGCCCCAGAAGGAAGCTGCACCTCAGAAGGAACCATCGCCTCTTCAGACGCAGCCTACTTCGTCTCCCCAGAAGGAGGCTACTCCATCGCCTCAGAAGCCAAAGATCCCGTCGCCTCACAAAGAGGTCACGCCTTCGCCTCAGAAGGAGGTTACTCCGTCGCCTCAGAAGGAAGCTACGCCTCAGAAAGAGCCCTCTCCTCAGAAGGAAGCTACGCCTCAGAAGGAGCCTACTCCCTCTCCTCAGAAGCCGAAGACCCCGTCTCCTCAGAAGCCAGAGGAGGTTGAAGAGCCGGAGGAGCCCGCGGAGGAACCGCCCGTTGAGGAGGAAGAAGTTGCGGATGCAGATGACGAGGATTCGGAGGGTGAGGAGGAGTTCATTCCGCCTCAGGAGGCAGAGGAGTCTCCGGAGAGCAAGCCCGAGCCCCAGCAGCCCACCGTCTCCCCCGCGGAAAACGTCAGCCCTTCCGGCTTCATTCCCTACGAAATGTCTCAGGGCTCGTCCCAGGAAGTCGTCTCCATGGAGGAGTTGGAGAGAGAGGAGCTCGCACCCGAAGAACCTCCCGCGCCCATCGGCCCGCCTACGAGGAAGACGAGCCAGCCGGTTACCAGCACGGAATTCATGAATCTCCCCACGTACCGTGCGCCCTCAATGCATGCAGTGCCGGAGGCGTCGACCTCTCACTCGCCGGCTTCTACTTCTTTCTCGGAGACGGATCAGCGCTACGCCATCCAGCAACAGCTCAGACACCAGCACATGATGGCGGCTAGGCAACAACAGCAGCAGCTTCTCAACATGCCTCACAATCAGATGATGCAGCAACAGATGCAACAGCAGCAGATGCAGCACCAACAGCAGCAGCAGTACCACATGCCGAGGACTTCCATGCCCCCGCCGCCGATTGGAATGCCTCCCGGACACCACTACGACCAGCAGGCCGTCTATCAGCACATGGTAAGGACGGAATGGTCGTTTGTTACGGCTTTGCGTGTATTAAAGTCACTGTTCCGTCCATTTTATGTGTTCTCTTTGACCAAATCTCGATCTCAATACGAACGGTGGCTACGGTACCCAAATTTTCGGTAATTTTTTTTACGGTAGGTACTGTAGGTGATGTGCATATACAGTAATCTAAATGTAGAGTGGTTACAGTACCCTATCCCCCATTTTCAGTGAAATTAGATACAGTATTCACCATTCGATACAGTAATCCGTAGAAAAACGGACGCAATTTTGAGTTTCTTGGGGGTCGCGCCGATCACAATTTCTTACTGGGGACTTCTGTCACACTGCTAACGGTCGGGGTTGCTTAAATCGAGCCCCACATGCGTGTGTATGTGGTCATATAGGAGTACTGTAGTCACAGTTTCCCAATTTACCGTAGCGAAATGCCCTCGAATCTTAAATCTCCCATGCTTTACCCGTGTACCGCCCGTGTATGGTTGTGTCAAAGCTAAGGGGGTTGGTGGTCTAGCGGTCTAAGGCGCGGCTACCACTCGAAGGGTCCCAAGTTCGATCCCGCCCCGGGTCATACGCCTGGAGAAACGTTGGCACGCCAGGAAGAGAGCCTCAACCCCGCCACCGGGCTTAGCCGTTGGTTCCCGCAGGTACTACAAACCTTGATACGGGGGAAACTTTACTTTACTTCACTTTAAGTATCCTATTGAAGAATCACAAAGTAACCCCAGCTAATGTCTGCCCGCTAACGTACCATACCATGACTTTACCGTCGTTACAGTATCCTTGAGTGCTACCCAAACAACGGTAGCTTCTGTACTACCGAAACTGTAGTATTTTAAACTCCTTGATGTGCATTACATTATCCTCGCTTACTAAGGAGTTATCACGCTTAATTTGAAAGAGTTATACCGCGGGAGACCCTGACAGTTGACGGACCGTGACTTTTTGGACGAAAGGAAATGAATACAACTCTGAACTTTTGGGACCACAAATGGGGTAGCCCGCCTTAACTCTTGGCCTTCGGAGCTGAATTTTACGAAAGTAGTGCCTAGCCTCCTTAACTTCTTAGGGCCTCTATCCCGCGCTCCTAAGCTGGGGAAGGCTGACTATACCCTCCCGAAGACTGCAAAACGTTTGATCACGTAAGCTTTCCCTCAGTTACATTTTCTCCTTAAGGTTATCCAATGTGCGGTTGTCTTCATTTCCTTTCGTCCAAAAAGTCACAAGAGGTATCACTGTACTGTTTTGTTCATCCCCCCACCCATTTTGTGGTCCTTTCCAGTGACGATATAATCCCACTCCACCCCCTCTTTTCTCTAAACAACCTGTACATCTAAACAAAGGACGACAAAAAACACAATGACAGACAGTTACGTGTCATTTCGAGCGATGACTGGCCTGGCAATGTAGTCCCATCAGTTTTTATCACCGCTGCGCCCTCTAAACGCCCTTCATCCCAACCGCGAAACCATCAAATACCGCTATTTTGACCGTTTTCTTTGAATTCCGTACCTTTGTTCCGCTGTTAAGCCCGATTCATGCGATCTGAGGCCAATTTCGGTTGATTTCGAGGCAACCTCAGGCCGCACCGGCTCCGTGCAAGGCATTTTTGTCTCACAAATTGGGAATTTTATACGAAAAACAGTATCTGTTAGCCGGAATTCATTGATTCCTCCTCATTCCCCAAGATATTGAGAGAAAAATGTAGCTAAAACTCATTTTTCGCGTGATTTTTGGCATTTATCCAATTCGAGAAATGATATTTCACCGAAATGGGTAATTGAATCCATAAATTCAAATTATTTTTTTTAGTATTATGAAGTGTCGCTTATTGTAACGCCTATTTTACTGTAAATTTGTTATTTTATTTTACGTATTAATTATGTAAAATCCGCGCTGTTCCGAATGTTGGCCGCACGGCGAGACCAGCGATACCAGCCACCCAAGTCAAGGCGGACTTGGCACTCGTCCAAGGAATCCGTACTGGTTACGGTAATTCATTTAAAAAATCATTGAAATTCAAAAATCGCGCCTCTTGACAAGTTAGGTGTACGCTGGGTGTATGACTCAGCGTGTACACCTCGTGAGCGCGGCTTTTGAATTTTCAGTGTATTTTGAAAGAATTACCGTAGTCAGTACGGATTTCTTGGACGAGTGCCAGGTCCGTCCTCACTTGGGCCAGATCTCACCGTGGGCCGAGAAAACGTGTGAATCGCGAAATCGATGGCTTTGTGTGCCCTTTAAATCAGCTGACCGGTCATTCCAAGCGTTCACGTAGACGCGCCCCACCGTCAATCAGCAGACCTGTCCTGCGTTTAACGGACGCGGGGCGGCTGCGTCGCGCGTGTCTCGGCATAGCCCCTCTTTGTTTTCGAGCCAAGCCCGCCGTATTTTAACGATCTTTTCGGAATAAACCCCCATATTTGAGAGAGAATCCACATCGTAACAAAAGAACGTTGGAAAATTAAAGAAAAATCTTTATTTAATCGAAGAAAAAGAGGTTTTTGAAGAGAAATTGATTTCTTCCTTGAATATGGGGAAATCTCAATTATTATGCTTCTCTTTTAAAATATAATTGTAAATATTCAAAATCTAGATCGAGAAAGGTACTGTGATAGCGTAGCTACGGGCGTATTGAGATCGAGGAGCGGTCCCGCTCTTCTCTAATTGTTTCGTCACCCTGTGAGTTGGTTTATCCCACTGTCACGCAGTTTCACTACACTGGAATGCAGGATTTGTTGGAAATACGCCAAATTTCGGAATTTTTACGGTTCAACCGGTGAATTTTCGAATTTGGCGTATTGCCGAGCCTGCTTCGGAAGACTTCCGAATGTTTACTTGCATCATGTTGATTCAAGATGTTCCAGGCGATGAAAGAAAGTGGTCGGAGCTCTTCCGTGTCATCTACTGGACGTGCCCCTCTCGCCAACTTTCCTCCCGTCCCGCAGGACCCTAGAATGCAACGACAGTTCTCTAACTCTGTCTCGGCTCCTTATAATCCGTTGAACAGCTATATGCAGGTGAGAATTACAGAAATAATCGCTTATTTATTTATTTTATCAAATTTGAACTTTAAAAAAGGACTCAATCGCCACAAAATGACGTCCCGGCAAGCATGCTCGGGATTTTATAGGTCCCGACACGAATTCCCCAATATTAGGCATATACTTAAATGTCAACAGCTGAATAGTGGAATTTCCGCGCCAGGACCAATTAATAACAGGAATATTCCAGTCCTTCCCAGCAGTGGGTCTTTTGGGATTTGCTACTGAATCTTGTTTTGCATGACATTTTGCACGAAAATAAGCAAAAACTTCTAGAAACATCGACGCCGGCCAATATTTTGCGATGTTGAGTAACGTTTATTTGTGCAGTATGCGCGTAAATATTTTTGTTGAAAAACCGGTTTTTCTCATCATTTCGCTGTATGAGTGTGTTCCAGAAAATTCTCCCACTCTTCGCCAATTATTCTTCTGTCAAACTTAATTCGAATAGTTTAAAATGCGTGCTAAAGTTATGCTGTCATCAAATCCTCGTTTATTGCCAAAAATCTGTTGTACCTCCCGAAAATTACGTCTTTATTTGCTTGTGTTCAGTAATATAGATTTTAGCTTGTATTTATTACAGTAATACCGCTTTTGTGTATTCGAAACACGGTAGCGCATTCTCTCTTTTCTAATTAGCTTTTTGGGTTGCGTCCTCTAAAGAGCTACGTTTTTCGCTGTTTTTATTTTGAAAAGGACTAGTTAGAATTGATTTTAAATGTTGTTTTTATGCCGAATTTCTACTTAATATTTTATTTCCAGCAACAGCCTCAGGCTCAGTCTACGGGTAATCCAGTCGGCTTGAACACAATGTTCGGATCCAACTCGTTCGGTGGCAGCCAGGAACTCATCCGCGTATGTTTATTTTATTTGTTATTTTGTTTTATTCTCTTATTCTAAGTAAATGGTTTAAAACCAGAATTTCAGGCTGCTGCTCCCAGCTCCGTCAATTTCGGTGCCAACTCGCCCACGAATTCTCGTGCTCCCATTCCCCAGCCGCCTCAGCGACAGGTAGGAATTTGGCTATTTTTGTTACAAAGCTTTTTATTAGTATTTTTATTATTTTTAAAATTTTAGAACTCCTCCACCTCGTGCTGGTCTCTGCCTGGAAATGGCCCTGGTCAGCGCCCGGCCGGTCCGCCGACGCCGTCGCAACAGATCGACTTCCGCGCCCAGCTACCTCCCACCGGCGCCCAGACCGACTTCCAGGTGTGTTACAGCGCAAAAACTACCTTTTTTCGTTTTTATTTGTATTTTTTTTTATCCCAAAAGGTGCCTCAGAGCCCTTTTCCAACACTCTCTGGAACTTTTTACTCTGCCTTGTAGCTGAGCATGATATTCCAGGCGCGGGCTAACTCCAACCCCCAGCCACAGCCGCAGCAGCCGATCTTCGAGGACTTCTCCCAGATGAACTTCCCCGAAGACGTGCAGGAGGAGGCTAACAGCTACTTTGAACAGGTTTTGATTAATTTTTAACGTGCCATTATTCTCCTGTTGTAGATCTACACGCCGAACCCCGGCGCGCCCGTGCTCACCGTTTCCATCCTCATCAACAGGCTGAAGACGTTCAAAACATCTCGCGACGCCCGCGAACAGAAGGTTTCTAAGCTGAATTTCGAAATAATCGTAAAATATTTAGGTTCTCGCTTGTGTAGTGAAGAATCTGTTCGAGGAGTACCGTTTCTTTAATGAGTATCCGGTGAGGGAATTGGAGATAACCGCCGAGCTCTACGGAGGCATCCTTCGTGAAGGCATTATAAAGTAGGTTTTTATAAGTTTTAGTTGTTTATTTTGTGTTTTAGCGAACACAACAACCTGCACTTCGCCACCGCTGTGCGCAAGGTCATCGAGTCGTTGTCGCAGCCACCGGAGTCGAATCTGTTCCGATTCGGTCTCGTTTCGTTGGAGCACTGTCGCTCGAAGCTCTGTTCCTATCCCAAGGTTCGTTTGAAAACGAAACAAGTGATCATGGCATTTTCAACGCAACGCGTTCATCTATGCAAATGATATGTGAAGCCTATTTTTTCAAACGTAAAGACCTTCAATTAACAATCTACCGGTGGACTACGCTTTGCGAAACCCCGACATTCTACAATCCACGTTCGGCGTGAGCCCAGTGAGAAATGCAGCTTAGTCATCCCTCAGTCGAGAACTACACGGCATGTTTTGTATGGTAGCAGCTCTATTGCTAGAAGTGATTAGGGGGTTCGATTCGTAAATTCACCCAAAGAGTGCCACTGAATTCGCGCAGCAAATCTACTTTGGCCGATTTTGCTGCGAATATGACATGGTATCCTAGGTTGTTTTCCTCTGTGAACAACATCGAAATATTGGCTCGTTGCATTAAAAGGACCATCAGGGACCTAAAAATTGAAAACGATAGTTTTATGAGTGTCTTCTACGCGTCGCAACTAAACATTCGTGAGCTTTATTGTTGAAAGACATTCTGGGGGCAACATAATTTTGATAAACTGGGGGGGGGGGTGAGGTTTCCGTTGTCAATTTTACCAATTAGCAATTAAAAAAACAAATATTACAATTTTAGGTCTGTTCGATGATCGCCAGTCTGGAGACTTTCAAGCAGTTCCCCAAGAGCACGCAGGAGTTCGTCCTCGCTGGAATGAGCGGCGACGCGCTGCGTATGGCCGAACAGGGCCGCAACACTCCCCCCATGTGGCAACAACAACAGCAGAGGGCAGGAGCGGCCGCGGCTGCAGCCCCCGGCGAGAATAGCAGCAGGAGCACGAGCAGCAACAGCGCCCCCGCACAGGCTGGAGGCCGCACAGTGAGTTTTGATAAACTTAGCTTAAACTGCCCTGTTTACCGGCTAGCCCGTGAAGAATCCCAATTATTTTCTTATTTCCAGGCCAGCAACGTTCTCTCTTACACCAACGTCGACACCCTTGTGAAGGCTACGGAAAGCGACGGAGCGGAAGTGGCCCAGCCGGCGGAAGTGATTGTGGACAAGATGTCCTTCCTCTTCAACAACCTATCGCAAACCAACATGGGAGCGAAGAAAGAGGAGGTGAAGTGCTCCAATTCTACAGTAATTTCCACCCTTTAAAGGTCTTGACGATCATCAACGAGCAGGGAGAACCGTTCATCAAGTGGCTGGCTCAGTACATCGTGATGAAGCGAGTGTCGATTGAGCAGAATTTCCAACCGCTGTATAACACGTTTGTGCAAGTGCTGGATCACCCGCTGCTCGATTTGCACATCAAGAAGGAGACTTTCCGCAACATAAGGGTGAGGAAACCTGCGAATCTTATTTTGAAACGGGGAAAGTAGAGCGCAAGTTGTACTGCAAAGTAGCCTGAGGCGTTCAAAGGATTGTTCTGTAATGTGCTCTCATTAGAAGATAATATTTGAATGGTTTATGGATCCTGCCAACACTTCGTCACATCGTGCCGATATTTCGCTGTTCTTATTAGTTTTTGCGTGGCTGAAATAGCTGTGGCCAAAAGTATAATGCTTCAAAATAAAAACTGGTTTCGTAACTTTAATGGTAGCCTGCAATTCAACTTTTGCCGATTATTCAGTACTTGGTGGTCCAATTATTTGAGTGGAAGTTTATCATTAACACAGCGAAACAACGGAACATACAAAACTAAACCCTTCGTTTCCAGATCCTTCTGAGGTCGGACAAGCGCCAAGCCGCTTCGAACTACAGTGACCGTCAGTTGTTGAAGAACCTCGGCTCGTGGCTGGGTTCCATCACCATTGCCCGCAGCAAGCCCATCCTTATCACCGTTAGTTTGACCTTAATTGCCCTCTAATTACCCTAATTTTATAGGAGTTGGACCTTAAGGCCCTTCTGATGGAGGCCTACTACAAGGGACAGCAGGAACTGCTCTTTGTCGTTCCCTTCATCGCCAAGATCCTCTACTCGTGCTCGAAGACGCCGGTTTGTGTTATTTAATTTTTGTTTTTAATAATTGTAATGTTTAGATCTTCGGCGCATCTTGTGCTTGGATACGTTCGATTTTGAAGATACTCGCCGAACTGCATAATGAACCAGATCTCAAAATTAATCTCAAGTTTGAAATCGAGGTATTTTTGCTTATATTTGTATAAAAAGTCTCATTTTCCAGGTCCTTTGTAAGGAACTCAGTGTGGATTTGGGCAGTCTTCCCATGGACGGCGTTCTGAAGGACACGGATCGTCTTCTGCGCGTGCAGCAGCAGCTCTCTGAGCTGAAACTCGTCCAGCGACCGGATTCCTTGACGAGCGGAAGCCCGATTCCGACGCAGATGCGGCACCCGGCTGAGATGATCCCCACTCCGACTAATGACACACAGGTTTGTATTTTCTGTTTTTAATTAGGTGTTTCGGTGTTCACGCGAAATACCTGGAATTGGTTCAGCTGGTTAGCCCGGGTGGAATGGCTCGAGGAAATGACCAAATTATTTCTGAAAATTAATACATATCCGGTCATCATCCATTCTAAAGCTGTCGCCAGATTGTAATCTTGCCAAAAACATCCTTATTGCACCATGCGCCCGCTATTCAGCCGAGAGCGCGTGCAATTTGCAAAAACGCAGAGCTTTTTTGCGGCGATTCAAAGTGAAAACACTGTTGCAATAAATGAAGTACGCAATACAGCAAAAGAATGGAACGCTAGGGGTACTGGAATTGGCAGGGACGGTAATGTACAGTAGCAAAAAACATGACGTGCGCTAATGGAAATATGACTTGTCATGACCGGAAGTGGTTCTATCTTTTCAACCCGATTTCCTACTTTTTTCAATTTTTTTTTCGCTTTTTTGTACATCTAGAATTGATCAACCGGGCTAGCCCAAATCGTATTTAATTGGAGAAACGCATTTGTTGTTTTAGCCCGGAACTCCTGCTCCCGATGCTGCTGAGAACGCCGGTGGACCGCCTGAGCCGATGCCCCAGAGTCACTTTGCCTACCACGACATTAACGTCATCTCCTACGAAGGCCTGGCTCCTCATCTTCAGATCCGCCAGAATCTGCCTCTCTTCCAGGTAATTTGTAATTTTTCCAGGCGTAATCGGTTTTTTTTAGCTTCATCCTCACCTGAAGCAGAATGTGCGAACCGCCCTCACCGTTGCCATTAAAGAACTCATTGGTGAGTGGGATTTTTGACTGGTTTTGAATTATACAATGTTTTTTCTGGATTTTTTCATTATTTATTTATTTTAGGACCCGTGTCGGAACGTGCGCAGAAGATAGCCATGACTGTGACTGAGAACCTGATCCGCAAGGACTTTGCTCTCGACGGAGATGAGAAGAACCTCAAGCAGTCCGCCTTCCACATGGTTCGTCTCTCTCTCTCTCCATTTATCAATCTTTCCCTTCCAGATGCGTGCAATGACCGCCGGAATGGCTATGATAACCTGTCGCGACCCTCTGAGCACCACCATGGTCAATGCGCTGCAGAACTCCTTCATCCAGTCTCTGCGCCACTCTATCGCCACCCCCGACAATGTGAGTTTTTGCTATCAGTGTCACAAGTTTGGCCATAAAGCCGCTGTATTCCAACCAAAGTACGCGTAATTACCAACTAAATCGGAATTTTTGGCCATCATGACTGGCGCCATTCGAAAGACCATGAAAAGTTGTTTCGGAAGGGTTGACCAAGCATGGCCGGGAGAACTATGCATATTCTTATGAAATTTGGAGTTCCACTGCACGTGGAACTCCATCTTTTATTCCTAAAAAGAACATAAACTACAAGCTTTATAGATGCGTTTTCAGGCCAAGATGGCCGAGGAAGCGGCCCAGGTGATCACTCAGGATAACGTTGAACTGGCCACCAACTTCATCGTTAAAACTGCTTGCGAGAAGGCCACGTTGGAGATGGAAAAGAGGCTGGAGCCGGAGTTCCAGAAGCGCATCAACGCTCGTCGCGATGGGGGAGTCTTCACCGATGAAGCTGCGGAAAAGGTGCGTTTTGGGTGGCAAAATTGGTGCATTATCAGTTTTTTTTTCAGATCCAGGCGCAGCTGCCGGCGAAGATCGCCAACCCGCCGGGTGCCACTAGGAAGGAGTTGCTGGAGATCTACTCCCAGTTCAGCACGAGAATCTGTGGCTTCAAGTCGTCGGTGACGGAGGAAAATCAGGCAGATGCTCCTCGTCCTCCCGTTCTTTTGAACGACGACCAGCGCACAGAGGGTGTTATGAATGCTCTCGCTAATCTCGTCAAGGAGATCGACAACACTCTGGCCACGCAGCCCCATCAGTCTGGAAATAAGGTACAGTTTTTATTCATTTCAGTATTTGGGTCAAAATCATAGCTGGATAACGGCAGTTTAAGCGGTTTAATAATTCATAAGCCTAGAAAATGGGGCCACTGAAGTGGTGAAATCCGCTTTTCGAGGCGTCGGAAGCGTCCTAAGGTTGCCTAGTTTTATTGAAAACATCTTGAGGCTGCCTAGTTTTGTTTGAAACGGTCTGAAGGTTCCTAGTTTTGTTGAAGGCGGCCTGAGGCTGCCCCGTTTCGTTGAAAGCGGCCGGAGGTTGTCTAGTTTCTTTGAATGCGACCTGAGGCTGGCTTGTTTTGTGGAAGTGCATTAGCTTTCATTAAAGGTTGTCTGAAGTTTCCTGGTTTTGATTGAAGCGGTCGGAGGTCGTCTTGCCTAGTTTTGTTGTATGCTCCTGAAGAAGTTAGGGTTTGTTGTGAGCGGCCTGAGGTCGCCTGATTGCGTTGGAAGCGGGCTGAGGTTGTCCTGAGATTTCTTTACGCCAGTCTAATTTTTCACCAAATTCAAGCGATTTGACTTGCCTGATTAATAAAACTAACTACAACATTAAAGATTGACATTGTGAAAATGAAGGTGCTATGTGGAAAATGCGCGCAAAAAAAAATTCTAACGAATCAAGGCTTTTTTACCAACAGGTTATGAGACCTCTCACTTATTTTACGAAGAGCGGCAAAATGCATATATTGGTATAGTTTTAATTCGTTTTTTTTTTTGCAAGAAAAATAGTGTTAAATTGTAATTGTTTAACAGAAACGAGCAATTAAAGGTCTTATTTTCCATTTTAGGCCTACAACGCCATCGGAGTCATTCGCGACCTGTTGGCGCAGATCCTCGTCAACCCCAAGGACCCCTCGGTCATTGGCAACTACATCAGCAAGAGTGTCGAGCACTTCCTACACGCCTTCCATTCGGATCCTAAGAACGGCGGAGGTTTGTTTTGTGGTATCCAACCATGGAAAAGGGCTGGCCCGCTCCCAAATTTTTCACCGATCGGGCCGGCCCAGGCCGAGCAAACATTTTTGCCTTATTTCAATGTAAAAATCCCAAATAAAAAAGAAAATTTTTCGGGCTGGCCCGTTTCCAAATTGTTCTCAGCCCGGGTCGGCCCCAAATGTTGTCATGCTTGTGGCCTCATGCCCTGCTGCAACTGTCCTCTGTTAATTCGCTAATTTCTCTCTTTTAGTCATGGACTGGTCCCGTCGCCTGCGTGATCTCTTCAACGGCGTTTTCCGTCTGCTTCTCAGCGTGACCAGTATCGCCGAGATTTCCAAGAGGGTCACCGCCACTCTGATCAACCTCAACGTGGACTACAAATGGAATGTGGAAGCAGTTGAGGTTCGTTTTTAAGCGTCGTAGAGGTTTTTAAAAGACTGTTTTGTAGATTATGTACAAAAACGGCATGGTCGATCCGGAACCCTACGATCGCCACTTGTCCGACAAGATCACCAGCGGTACTAATGTGGACCAGGCCACCTACTTTGCTCAGAAGCTCTTCCGCACCATGTCTCATGGAGAGAACAAAATCGAATTCAATATCATCAAGGCGGTACGTTTGAAATGTCATATTTTGTAGCAAATTCCCTGGCTGGTTTGCCGTATTTCCAGCCGGGTGTAATTGAGTCCAAAAGAGCTTCATTTTGACCGTTAATGCGACCCTCCTTTGTAGTGAAACTTGAATTCATAATACAGTAGAAAAATTAGAAATTGAGCTAATTTTTGCTTTTTTAGGCCTTCAATCTGACCTACGAGCAGTTGGTTAGGATTTCGCAGTTCCAGCAACAAGGCAACCCGAGAGTGCCTGCTCCCGGAGCCGCTGGCAACACGAATTCTCCCCTCTTCTTCGACCAAGAGCCCCAGGAGAACAACAACGCTCTCTCCACCAAAGTTGTGAGTCTTACAAATCTAATTTTTCTTTTATAATACAAAATGTGTATTTATGATGCCAAAACTACTTTGGTACTATGTATCAATGTTTTGTTTGCGTAACTACCCTGCGTTCATTGAAAATACGCGAAGTAATATTTGCACCCACATTTGCTTGCCAAAACTATTTAATCACAACGTGCTCCCAAGGTTCCAATGTTACTCTTAATATTTTTCATGGTACCTAGAATACTCGAGCAATTCACACTGCCAGATCCGTCGAATTTGGGATCTAAGGCATTTCCAAAACAACTTAACATGAAACATACACTTCTTGGTATTGGTCCTACTTGGTACCAACCATGGTAAAATTTGGTGCCGTCCCGGGCTGAGAAAATTTTGGGAACCGGCCGGCCCGAATTTTTTTTATCGTTTTTTTTGTGATTTTTGAATTGAAATAAGGCATACATTTTTCACCGGGTCGTGAAAAATGTAGGAGCAGACCGGCCTCTTGCCATGGATGCCTATTCGAGGTTTTCGTTGTGCATAGAATACTTTAACTTCTCGCCATTTCTACTGCGTGATTGGTCCGAATATTTGATATTACGCGTATTTCTCTAGAGAATTTTGGCTTCAACCATGGCTTGTCAAGTTCCCCCAAAAGCTGGGGCAATATTTACGTTTGCAAATAGTGCTCGTGGAAATTAGTTTTGGCTGTTTTATTCAAGCCATCAAACCCTTTTCATCATAAATAAAATTCCCATTTTAGGTCGAAGGCGTGCTGCGTGAGTGGATAAGTTTGTGCTACTCCCCTGTCGCCATTCGCAATCCTCAGGAGGCCCTCTCTTCCATGATCCACGTGGTAAGTTTCCATTTAAACCGGGTTTTGTTAACCCACCCATTCAGATAAATGAGTTGTTGTTTTCGCAACAAAAGGTAGGCTTCGTTGTGGGGTTGTTTAGAGAAATAGCTAGCTTCCTTCTAATTCTATCGTAACGAAAAAATATTTTTAGATGCACGAGCACGGCTGTCTGTCGACTGACGAGAAGATTTCCAGCTTCTTCAAAATGTGCACGGAGATGTGTGTCGACGTCACTCAGCGAATGATCAAACAAGTGGGTTTTTACAAGTTTAGTTCAATAAAATGAAGAATCAGGATCCTGGAAGCTCCGCCCACCAGTCTACTGTGGTCCGTCAGCGTTGCTACTACACCCTCGACGCCTTCGTAAAGCTAATAGCTTTGATGATAAGATTTTCGGATGGAACACAGCCTCAACAGGCTCAGCAGACCAAGATCACGCTCCTGAAGAAGGTAGGGGTTGTTAATAATGGCCTGAAGTTGCCTAATTATGTTGGAAGCGGCCTGATGTTGCCTTTTTTCTTGTAGCTGATTTAGGCTATTGTCTATAACAGCGCGAGGTTCGCTAGTTTTGTTTAAAGCGCTCTATTGTTTCGTTCAAAGCTTAGGTTACCCAGTTTTCAAAGCGGCCAAGGGTTGCCTAGATTTGTTCATTGCTGCCTTTGATTAACTGAAATGCGGCCTCTGATCACCCAATTTCCTTAGAAGCGGTTTGTGGTGGCAAATTTTGTTAGAAGCGGCCAGAGGTTGGCTAGAAAATTTCAAAGTGGCGAGGGTCTTAGAATGTTTCAAAGCTTTCGGAAGTTGCCTAAAAAGTCTCAAAACTGCCTGAGGCTGCCTAGACTGTTTCTAATGCGGCCTGAGGTTACCTAAAATTGTTCAACGCTTCCGAAAGTTGGCCAAAATCTCTCAAAGCGGCCAGAGGTTGCCTAGACTCTTTCAGCGCGGCCGGCGGTTACCCAGAATTTTTCAACACCAGAATCTTCTATTTTTTCTTCTTCAGGTCCTCTCCATAGTCGCCAACGTCCTCACCGCCGACCACGACGCCCGCGCGAAGGAGTTCAACGCCATGCCCTACCACAGAATAATCATAACGTTGTTCAACGAGTTGACCTCTTCTGAGAACGGAAACACCTTGGATAACGTGCAGTGGAGTGTGCTCGAGGCCTTCGGACAGGTAATTTTTCAGTTTTGAGCCCCAAAAACTCTGATTTCAGGCTCTGTTCCTGCTACAGCCCAGGAGGGTGCCCATGTTCGCTTACGCCTGGCTGGACATCGTCGGTCACAGGAACGTCATTGGGAAATTGCTTGGAGGTATGGACTTATCTTAAATGCGATTTCTATTATTACGTTTTCAGGCGCCCCGGAGAACCCGGAATCCATCAAAATGTCGGCTATGTACACCCAGCTGATCATCTGCCACCTCAAGTTCCTCTCTCCTTTCCTGCGCAACATACAGCTGCCGAAGAGCGTTGCCATGCTCTACAAGGGTACTTTGAGGTAAATTTTGTGGCTATTTTTTGTTTATACATTACCGTAATCTGTACGAGAATTACTGTAGGTTGATGGAATATTAGAGGGTCCGTCAGGGTATTTTCGAAACAGTAGGCTGTCCACGGCGGGGATTCAAATGTGCTCCGTGGCTAATATATATAGTTTGTGCCAAAACTACTTCGGAACAACGTGCCAATGTTTTGATGTTGTTCCTCAAGTAAAGTGTTCAATATAGGATACTCAGGCCGTGTACGCAGCCAAAATGGCCGAAGTAAATTTGGCGAGTAGTATACCGGTTAAAGAGCTGGATACTGTAGACTTTTCGTAAGAATCTAAGCACGTTTGGGGACCCATCGCATACAAAACGTGCCTAAATTTGTCTGTCACAATCAACCATGGCAAGGGGCCGGTCCTACTCAAATTTTCTCGGGCCGGTCCGATATTTCTTGACAAAAAATCCCGATTTTCCATGGTTGGTCACAATTATTAGGCATTTTCCCAACTTTTTAGGCTAAATTAAGCATAGCCCTGTTACTTTACGGGTTTCATATTTGCCGTGACGGCTCCTTTGAGATGCGATTTTTCCCTTCACGTTCTTTATTCAAACGAACACTAGGGTTCTGGCCGGTCAGCTTTTTTGGCTCAACTGCCACAATTGTGTGCCTAGAAATGCAAATTCACACTCAAAATTACCATATTTCAGGGTTCTGTTGGTGATTCTTCACGACTTCCCCGAGCTTCTCTGCGAGTTCCACTACGTCATCTGCGACACGATTCCCGCCAACTGTGTTCAGTTGAGGAACCTCGTCCTCTCGGCCTACCCTCGCAACATGCGTCTGCCCGATCCGTTTGCATTGAACTTCAAGGTCCGTTTTTTTTTCCCTTTCCGCTATTTGATTGTATTTTTTATTTATATTTGCCCTAATTTTAGGGGTTTTTTCTTTATTTTTCGCCTAATTTTGTGCCGTTTCCAGCAGGTCGACTCCATCGCTGACATGGCTCAGGAGCCCAAATCTAACTTGAACATGTCGACCATCATACCGGAGGCTGTCAGGACCCAGCTGGAGGACTACCTGGCTACCAGGACCAATGTGGACTTCCTCACCGCGTTGCCGGGACTGCTGCAAATGTCGACGACGCCCGGAATGAAGTACAACACCACCGTACTCAACGCCGTTGTTCTCTACGTCGGAATCAAGTAATTTTAGCAGTTGTACCCTAAAAATAGTGTTTTTTTCCAGGGCTATTGAGAATCTGCACCAGAAGAGGTCGCACATCAACATTCAGACCATCGCCCATACCTCCTACATGGACGTGTTCCAGAACCTCGCCGTGCAGCTCTGCACTGAAGGTTGGTTTTTCTCTATACAGCCGCGGCCGCTTTGAATGAGTCTAGGCTAGGCAACCTTAGGCCGCTTTGTAAGGCTCTAGACAACCTTAGGTGTTTTAGTAGGAATATTTTCAACATTAGGCCGCTTCTAACGGTTCTTGGTAACCTTGGACCTCACAGTAAGACTTTAGGTAACCTCAGGCTGTCTTTGGCAATCTTGCACCACCTAGTAAGACTATATGCACCCTTTTAAATGAATCTGTAGTGTGGTGGCAATAAATTCAATTTGGACCGACTAAAACGGTTGTATTCTAATGTTTGGTATCCTCAGGCCACTCGGATAGTCTCTTAACTGCCTAAGGCGGTAGTTGTAGTAACAAACATTATTAAGTTATATAAAGCAGTTTTTAAAAAATATATTGTACTCATTTATACAAAATGTAAAATTTTATTTTTCCTACCCGAGCCGACCGGGCCGGGCCATCCCAATAGATCCCTCGGCCCGGCCCGCATTTGAGAACCCGGCGACGAGTATAAGTAACCTAAAGTTATTATGTAACTTTCTGTAAAGCGAACAGGTCTTCCATTTCAATTATTTTCTTTTTCAGGAAGGTACCTGCTGTTCAACGCCATTGCCAACCAGCTGCGTTACCCCAACGCCCACACTCACTACTTCAGCTGCGTCTTCTTGTTCCTATTTTTGAACTCGGACTGTGACGCCATCCAGGTAACCCCTTTTCTCTTAAAGTTACAAAAATTTGTCGTTTTCAGGAGCAGATCACTCGCATCCTGTTCGAGCGCCTCGTCGCTCTGCGCCCCCACCCGTGGGGCCTCCTCATCACTTTCATCGAGCTTATCAAGAACCCGGCGTACAACTTCTGGAAGTACGAATTCACGCGCTGCGCGCCGGAGATCGAGCGCCTGTTCCAGAACGTCGCGAACACTTGCGTGCCATCGAGCCGAGCCACGGCGGAGCCCAGCCGTACCTGATTCCTCCTCCTTCTAGGTTCTCAGCTTGCTGTGTGTGTAGAAACTCTAGTTTCCCACCGTGGGTATGTCGTGTAAATTTTATGCATGCATTGTTCACATGCGTTACGAGGTTTATTTTATTCGATATTTTACCGTTGTATCTCATTGATGTGATAAAATTATTTGACGTTGTTAATCACTGTTGAGAGATTTAATGAGCGAGAGGCTGTTTAACCCCCCGAGAGAGTGCTTTCTAGCGGGGTTTCCGGGAAGATCGTTTTTTAATCGAAATTTTGTATGCTTTTGCAGCCAAAGTCATTGCTTATTAAAACTCTAGCGGGCTATCCCGATGTTTTTGCCCAGATTAGTTTGAAAAAAAAAGAATGATTTTTCTTTGCGGGCCGGCCCGATCCCCAATTTTCCAAACGTTGCCTGATTGATTTTTCCTTCATTTGACCCCAAACAGCAAAAAATGACTTCGGGCCGGCCCGCTATTATGACCATATTCCAATTAAAAACCAATATTTTTAATCTTGGGCCGGCCCGCTCCTCAAATTTTGCGGTTTTGTTTGAAAGCCATTAACTTAAACGTGTCTGGTATGCTTCGAATATTCTGATGTTGTTCCTAGAGCAATGTACGATACTCAGGCAGTGTACGCAGCCAAAGCGACCGAGCAACATCAAAACATTGTGTCGGTTTCAGGTTTTAGCGCCAGTTATTTTTTTTTTAAATGTATTTTACTACCTCGGTCCCAAAAATTATTTGAGAACCCCAATTGGGATATCTTTACGACATCAACTAATCGAAATAGCGATGCGCTGCGATGTTGACTTGATGACTTGATTTGACTTGTCAACTTTCCAATGTTGACTTTGGGTTGTGTTTGCGCGCAGTCCGCTAAATTTCAATTTTTCGTTTAGTTTTTTGTTGTTGACATATGGCTAGCTTAGAATACATAATACTACCAGGTTTGGCAGAAGTTGGTCCAAGGATGGCTGCAGGAATAGAGCATTTCGGGGGAAAAACGGTGTTTCGCATCGCACCAGCCATTGAATTTTTAAACTGTTTAACGGTTATAATAACGTGATTTTGGTTATTATTGACAGCCAAATGGTAGGTATATCAACCGAAAAAAAATCGGGCCGGCTGGTTCACAAAATCGGCTCGGCCCCAAATTTTTCAATGTTTGGTAGGTATTACGGACACCCAGAAAGCAAAAATGGGCTAAAATTTTGTTTGTATCCAGTGAAAAATTGCATGAATTGGGGGGGGGGGGGTACTTCTTGCCAACCTGGTGTCAGCAGGGCCCAAAATGGTCGTACTGTCCGTCTCTGCTAAGCCATTTCTGCTACAAAGTAAGGGTTTCACTAGAAACGGCGGGTGCGCAAAGGATATAGCGCTATCTTTCCTCCTACCGCTGATTGGCGCCGCCTCAGACCCGGAAGAAATCATGTGATTCCCTGCCCTGTGGTGTTTACGCCACGCCGTGGATGTTATTCTCGCGCTGTTGTAATAGGTGACTAACTAAAAGCATGCGCGATTCCATGTGCAAATCGCGGCCCTTTACAATAAACAATTTATCGATTAAAGCCATTGGCCACCGCTTTTGGCGGGGGTCAGCCTTTGTTTATAGTGACAGCAAGTGGCGTTCGCCGCCTTTTTCACCTTTTTTTTCGTTTCTTAATTAGGGTCCATGTCCTGGGGGGCTCAAAAGCAATTATTGGTTTTTTTTTTTTGGTAAAAAAGGTACTAATAAAATTCACTTTTCTAGGGGGTTGCCCATTTTTCAGCCACTTTTCAAGGGGTTTACCCACATTTTCTACCTCCCCCCCCCCAAATTTAGGGTTATTGTTCTTTTTACGCTTTTTTGAACTCCTTCATACTCAAGGTTTAATTGCTAACTTTTTTTTTTCAGAGTAATTCCAGAAAATGGTTCGTACGAAGCAACTCGCCAAGAAGCGCATCAGCCAGGTGCCGACTCCGAGTCTGAAGAGAATCGAAACGAAGAGGGCCATCCGCAGGAACACGCGAGACGTGGCCATCAAGACGGCGCGCACGCGTGAGTTTTTTCTTCTTCGAGAGGGATAAATGTCAAATAAAAAAGTTGGGCAGCCTGCCAATTTTGTTTGCACCAGCTGTTTGTAACTGCATTATCACGTTTTTCTTGGCAGTCGGGTGTTAATATGGCCAAAAATGACGTCATTCTCACCATTGACGCAATCCGTGGCTACTTGCCAAATGGGTTTTCACACCACCGGCCGCAAAATGACTTGGTCGTCCAGAGTTTGAAACATGGTTGGGTCAGAGAGAGCCAGAGATGGGCAGGGCCTACCAAATTGCCTTGTTAGGGGCTGCGTTTGTTTAAACCGGTTACAACTTTCCTAAGAGTCCCACAAAGTAAAGGGTTGTTACCCACTTTTAAGGCATTTTTAGGGAGCGGGCCGGCCCGCTCTCGCAAAACCGATGCAAAAGTGGGGCAAATTCAAAGGCGGGTCGGATCGGGTCAGGCCCGAATTTTTACAGTGCGGGCCGGCCCGGCCCTTTGCCAGCCCTGATTTAAGCCTTACTAGGGAAGGCGGTATTCATCGCCGTGGTTTAGCTATGTATCATTCAGAAGGGCACGGGTGGGGATACATGCAGTGAAGTCCAAAATTGCCAATCTCGTTTAGTTTCCGAGATTTCGCGTTTTTTATGCGCGGCTTCCTTGGACCGTGGCCTTGGATACGTGTTGTTAGACCTTCCTATGCAAAGTTTGTCTCGAAAATATGACACGTCGCGCGGGGGATGTGCCCACCTAGCGGGCGCCATACCTGGGCAACCTACCGCGGGGGTCAATTCTGCGAGGCCCCCTTCAATTGTTGAAAGCGTCGAAAATTTGCGACGGGTCTCCTTTTCCAAGAAAAACTGCCGAAAACTTAAAATTGCGACGCCCCTACCGCCCCATATTGGGGAGCTTGCCCATGTATGGCGGGCGCTCATACATACAGCGCTTATCGGTTGTTAACTCTGTATTCAAGAGGCTAAACCGATCGTGGCTTAATGTTTATTTAACCCTTTGAAAACTATCGATTCGCATTTTTAGCGAATGGAGTCGGCGCCCTGAGGGAGATACGTCGTCTTCAGAAGTCTACCATGTGCCTCATCCCTCGCCTCCCGTTCCAGCGTGTCGTCAGGGAAATTTGCGACGATGTCGTCGTAAGTTTTCATTCATAATCTTTTTTCAATTTGCTTTCAGCGCACCAGCACCTCCCTCACAGAAGGCCTCAAGTGGCAGTCGCTTGCCCTCCAGGCCCTGCAGTTATGTTCAATTATGGCTTTGGCCGTCCCGCTTTCCTCCATTTCCTAGTTTTGTGAATTCTTCTTTTGTAATAAAACCATTCTTACTTCGCGGGTATTTCGTTACCGTATTTCGTACCTGCCTTACCGTATTTCGTACCAGCCGGGTGTCAATATGACCCACAATGACGTCATTAGAATAGTCCTCCCAGCCATAGGCTTTATCCAGCCTTTTCAAACTTTTATTACAACTACTTAGATTCTAGCAAAAGAATGTTTTTAGGGGGCCATAATGACGTCATTTTTGGTCCCTATTGACACCCGGCTGGTTCAAGTCACGATAGACCACCCACGAAGTACCACACTCAAAAAGTCTCTATTGATAATGGGTGGTTCGAACTACTCTAGACGACCCGCGAATACCCTTTTGTAATAAACCTCACGCTTCGTGGGGGGGGGTTCTGGTCCCCATCGCTGCGAGTCCCCTTGAAATCACTCATTTTCAGGAGGCCACCGAAGTCTTTCTCACGTGTCTGTTCGAAGACACCAACTTGGTGGCCATCCACGCCAACCGTGTCACCATCTTTCCCAAGGACATCCAGCTCGTCCTTCGCCTGCGAGGCGAAAAATGACTCCGGATGCCGCTGCTAATGATCTCTCCGTGCCTGATTATCTCTATGTGCCTTTTTGTGATTGATACTCCATTCCAGCATTTGTTTCTTTTTTTCAATCTGAAGACTAAATAAAGCATTGGCTAACTTTAATCTTTTTTGGATTTCGCTGTGGGAACATTTCAAATGTATTCTTCACATGTCAACTGTGAAACAGAAACATCTTGACACACGACCAACCATGACAACGGGCCGGCCCGCTTAGGAAATGATTTTGGCCTGAGAAAGTCTCAGTGGGCTGGTCCCAAATTTTCATGGACTACCTTTTTTTTAATGAATACCCGCCCAAGTACAGGGCTGGTTAATGTGAGGCCGGGCAGGTTCGCACTCGAAATACAAAATTGGAGCTGCTTATTTTAGGGCAGGGCCTGAGTTTTTTTCAACAGTGCCGGACGGCCTTTTAAATATCTAAACTTTACAACCTTAAAGGGACAGTAAGGAGGGTTTTTCATTTCATTTTCGATCGGCTACATTTTCATGATCAACGAATTTTTCTCTTCTAATTGAGCCGATGTTGTGAAACCGGCCTGACTGTCCCTTTAATTGCCCTGCCCAGGTGTTCACTTGACTAGTGTTTAGCGAGTAGCCCACGTACAAAGCGCACAGAACTTTGCAATGAGTGCACGGAATCCGTGCTTGGTTTTTCAATAACTTGGCATAGTAGTATTGTATCGGTGTAGGACCCAGCGCTACGTGACCTCCCTGTCATTTTAGTTGAAAGCTATTTTTGAAAATAAAATTACTTATATCGTCACTTGGACTTACATCAAATTTTTAAAACCCTTCCAAACTCTCGTTATTCCCCAATTTTAAACAAATTCTAACTTAACAAGCGACTAAGGTTCAATCCTCCTATTTTTAAATTACCTCTAAGTTAGCAAAAATTAAGTCCCCGCCGGGATTGAACATTGGTCGCGTGGGTGACAATTTGACTAGGTGGTCCGAGTAGACGGGCCGATGATTTTTTTCGGCCAGTGAAAACCATGCGGAATTTCAATTTTCACTAGGTGACCGATGTTTAGCGGCCAGCAGTTTGCAATTCCAATTTCCAAAGAACACACATGGAAAAAATTTCCATTCACAATAACGCTTGTAAGATTGGCGAGGAAAATGAATTTGGCACTTTGCCAACTACCTCGAAATGTGGCAGTAGCGAACAAGCTTCAGTCCGAATTTTTCAGTGGCTGTGTTGATTCCGCACACCCGTGGGATTGGCAGATGTCCATCTTAATGAAAGAAGAGGGTTCTCGTTAAACACGGGCGCGTTGGAAGCACCCACGGCGAGCTGTGTCAGGCACTTTGGCACTTCTCCACGTGCCAGCTGATTGCCAGAAGCAGTTAAGTGCTGCACTACAGTACCCTCCACCCTGTGGCATATCAAGCTACAGTAGGTACAGTTTATTATCAACAGTAGCGATCCGATTTCATCTTGATCCTCCTGGTGAGCAGGTGTTCGTGTAGGTCCCCTTCTTGCTGGGCCCTCTTGGTTCCCTTCTTGTCCTTCATGTCGATGGAAATGTGACGATTCTTCGTGTCCACCTTGGAGTGTTGGAACATTTTCCTAAAGCTTTCATTTTAACGGCAAAAATAGTAACATACACGTAAGCTGTCTCACACTCCTTGGCCCTCTTCTTATCGTCGGCAGTGCGCCAATCCACGGGTCCCGTCTTGATAGAGTCCGTCCTGATCTAGACAAAGCACGTTTACAACGTAAAAGGGCGTGGCTTACCATGATCATTTCGTCCTCTCGGGCTGTCTTGCTGGCAACGAAAATGTGGCCTTCTTTGTCCGGCATCAGCGACAGGAACAGGGTGTTGCAAACGGCTTGGAGAGCAGTTTGGCCCTAAAATGACTATTTTAAAGGTCTAAGCGGCAAAAACCATAAAAAAATAGTTAACTTACATCCTGGAACACGGGTTGGAACCTCTCGCGGCCGCCGATAGCCTCCGCAGTCGCAATCAACTGCCCGTCGGAGTCCACTCCCACGTATTTACCGTATCCAGTTTTCAAACTAAAATAATCAAAATAATAAAAAGAAAAATAAACTTTACAAACCTGATTCTCGACTCATCCGGTGTTTTAACCACGGCGAAGACCTCTTCAGGGTTTGGCTCCTCCCCGGCCGAGTGGGGAGCTCCAACCGTGAATTTACCGTTATCCATGGCGGAGAGGAAGCAGTTGTTACCATTTCCACACTCGAAAGAGACGTTTATGCCTCCTTTGAGGTCAACTTCCTCTTTGATTTGCCACCAACCGCCTGAAATTCTCCAAATTCAAATTTAAATGGAAAGTTCCCACCTCTGTTGGCCGCATCTTCATCCACAACCTCTTCTGTCTTTTTGGAGACCTTCTTCTTTGTTTTATCTGCTTTAAACCTAAAAGAAAATCGTGAATAGAATGGGAAAATCGAACTTACAACGATTTTTTGCCTCCTTTCAGCTTCAGACCGCCGGATTTGACAATACTGTATTCCTTCGACATTTCACTATATTTTCTGGAAATTTTAGAATAAATATAGCTTTGAAAACAATTAAAAAATAACAAAAAAAAAACATGTAAATAAATATATTTGAAAAGAAAGAGATTGGAAAGCCCAGCTGAAATAAAATTGGTCCCGCAACGAAAAGCCGAGACATCGCACAGTCCTTTAACGCCATTTTAGCCATTTTGCTCTGGAGGCCCAAAATTCTGGCTTTTTTGTTCCTTTTTTGACCTGTAATTGTGTAAATTTTGTAAATTTAAAAGCGTATTTTTGAAATATACGCGTTTCGGACCTTCTATCATTAATCTACGTCCCAAGAAGTGTTCGAATTGTCGTTTTTGGGTCGGGAAGACTGTTTGACGTTTTAGACTCCTCCACATAGGTTTTTATTCCTTTTCCTTGTCATTATTCCTGATAACTACGAAGTATTTGACATTTCCTGTAAATTTCGTGCATAATTGCGTTTTTGGTCACTTCTTGATTTTTCCTTGTTCTTTTTTTTGTCGTATATTTGAAATTTTCAGTAATGCAAATCTTTGTCAAGACTCTCACTGGTAAGACTATCACCCTCGAGGTCGAGGCCTCCGACACCATCGAGAATGTGAAGGCCAAGATCCAGGACAAGGAAGGAATCCCTCCTGATCAGCAGCGTCTGATCTTCGCCGGTTCGTTTTTATTTTATTTCCTTTTTTATGTATCTATTGTAGGAAAGCAGCTCGAGGATGGCCGCACCCTGGCCGACTACAACATCCAGAAGGAGTCCACCCTCCACCTGGTCCTCCGTCTTCGTGGAGGTGAATCGTTTACGAAATTTTGCGCATTTT
>OZ059904.1:27824696-27832196 GCA_964057215.1 Oscheius myriophilus | reverse complement strand
TGCTCCATTGACAAAATGTGATATTCAGGGAGGCCAATCTCCGGATTGTACCGTATCGGCCCATCGATAAACCACGTGGCATTCATCTCCGGCTTGACATGTGCATCTGTAAATGAAATTTTCAATTGTTGACGTGTCAATAGGCCTCAACTTGATTTTTTCGCGCGCGCGGCTTGTAAAAACAGGACGTTAGAAAAGTGAATCAACGAGCTGCAATAGATACGCAGTAGTAATAGAAGACAGAAGTTCCTGGTTGAAATGCGACAAAATTGGCGGGGTGACTCGGCTGGAAACTTGGGGGTGGGGAGCGACGCGGCTGAAGGCCTCAGTTCCCCCATAAAATTGCCCTATTTTCCGTACTAAGGTAGCCGCCATTGCCGCGACTGAAATCCATCTTCCACAAATTCTGCTCTCGCATGCATACGAGCAAAGAGAGATTGCCGGCTGGCGGGAAGTCACAATAGTCAGACGGCTGGTAGTAGTGACTTCCAGCCACTATTATCTGGTTGATTAGGAAAGAGTCACCCGGCTGGCTGGAATTCTTTCCGGCCGGCTGGCAAGGACAGAAAGATCCCGGCTAGAAGGAATTGCAGTCACCCGGTTGGTTTTAAGTCATTATAGTCAGACGGCTGGCAGCAGCGACAACTATTCGGCTGACTGTAATTCGCCTGTTTGGGACTAGATTCACCCGGCTGGCTGGAACTCTACCCAGCCGGCTGGCAAGGACTATTGTATCCCGGCTGGGAGAAATTGATGTCACCCGGCTGGCTGGAAGTCACTACAGTCAGAGGGTTGGCAGGAACAATTCTGGTGAACCCCTACCCAGGCGGCTGGCAAGAACTCAGGTAACCCGGCTTCTACCTGGTAGGAACTATAGGCAGCCGGGTGAATAGAATTGCAGTCACCCGGCTGGCTGGCTCTAGACAACTGGTGGGAACTACAATCGCCTGGCTGGAAATAATTACAGGCAGTCGGTTGGCATTAGCTTTTGGCCATGTTGTCACATAGCTACAACCCGCCCGGTAAATACTGCAGTCAGCCGTCTGCCTGGAATTATCGTTCCCCGGCTGTCACGAACTATAGTCACTCAGCTGGCTCTAGAGCTAGTCATGCGGCTGGCAAGAACATTATTCAACCAGCTGTCCGGAACTATAGTCAGTCGGCTGACTAGAATTACAGAATCCGGTTGGTAAGAGCGACACTCAGCCGGCTGGTAAGAACTATTGTCACACAGCTGGCTGTAACTAGAGCCAGTCGGTTAGGATGAAGTTGACACCCGACTGCCAAATACCGCTGTCAAGCTGAAATCAAGGAACTACAGGCAGCCGGCTGGTGAAACCACGTTCAGCCGGCTGGCAAGAGGAACTACCAACCGAGTGGCAATAACTGTAAGTAACCGGGTGGAAGGAGTGGACGTCACCTGACTGGCAGGAACGACAGCCGGCCGTCTGGTGAGGACTGCAGCAAGCCAGCTGGTACGAACTATTCTCAACCGGCTGGCAGAAACAACAGTCCGCTAAGTGACAATAGCTACAGTCATCCAGGTGTCACGAAGGACTACAGCCACCCAGCTGCCTGGAATTTCAGTCAGGTGGTGACTGGAATGACATCACTCGGTTGTCAGGAACTACAGTCACACAGCTGGCAGTAACAAGAGTCAGTCGGGTGGCGGGAGTTAGGCAACTAACTGACAAGAACTACAGGCAAACGGCTGGCAGGAACAACAGATAGACTGCTGGCAGGAACTACAGCCAGCCGGTTGGCAGGAACTACCACCAGCCGACTAACTAGGCCTACAGACAGTCGGTTGGCAGGAACCACTGAAGCCAGCTGGCAGGAACTACAACCACCCATCTGTCACAAAAACTCACAGCTGATAATCTTCACCATGCAGGTCTGTCGATCAAGAGGGTAGTCCTGAAGATTGAGATGACAGGCTGAAATTTTGTCGACTTTTTTGGGTAAATTACCCTCTTACCCAAATTTAAGGTCACCCTAGTGCCGTAGCTGATCATTCCGTCTGGTCCGATGAACATGTTGAAGTTGTGGACCTAAAGTTACTTTTGTATGGAGGTACTGTAGGCGATACTCACCGTAACCTCGTGGAAATAGGCTGTTCTTGCATTAGCGAAGTATAGATCCGGCAACCACCTTAAACATAATTGCAAATGTGGTTAAGGGCTTTAAGGATCTTGGGAAAAGTTAAGGAGTCAAGGGTCTTGGGTAACGTTAAGGTGTTGCTAAACAAAAGTTAAGGAGTTAGTCTTGGGTAAAGTTTAAGAGCTATCTTAGGACTTAGGTATAGTTAAGCAGTTAGCTAACAAGGTAGTTGAAACTTAGGTAAGGTACTCAGCTTGGGTATGGTTTAGGAAATTAGATAAGGTGATTGGAACTTGGGTAAGATATTAAAAACTCGGTACTAAATAAAAGAGCTTGAGTAAGGTACTACAGCCTCGTGAAAGTTACTCAAGGGATATAACTTAGAACTTTACACAAATCAGTTAAGGTAATTTGTTAAGGGATTCGCTAGGGATTAGAGTTTTACGGAACATGGTTAGAGACTGGGGTTAAGGAGGTAAGGTATTTGCTTAGGTATTGGCATACTTAACGACTTAGGGTGTTTAAGGTATAAGGCGTATTCGGATAGCTAACGACGCGCTTAAGGGACTGGAATAAGCTATTCGCGTTTAAAGTATGCGGCGGATAATGCGGCTTTTTTTTTTTAGCAATTTCGAAAAACAGAAAGCCGAATGCAGATGCAACGTTTCGAGATAACCTTAGAGCTATCCTAATTAGCCTTAATTATGTCGCGCAACCTAAGCTAAGGTAAGACATAAGTTGACTGCGGGACTAAGGTAAGCCTCTAAGGTAGTTGCCTAAGCGATTATATAATTGGGATGTGATTGTTACGTTACTAAGGAATCTTAAACGTTGGCTAAGGTTATGAACTGGAATATGGAACTAGGATTACAGACTTTATTTAGGAACTAACATGTTAGTTTGGGAACTCGTTTTAGGGACGCGACTTAGTGACTTAGTTGAGCACTGTACTAATGCACTTGGCTAAGGTAGTCAGCTAAGGTTGTTTCTTAAGCGACTCCAAAGAGGTAAGCGTGTTTGTTGTTAGTTAAAGGCCTTAACTTAAGGACTTAGCTACGGAACTTAGGGCGTCGGCTTAGGGTAAGGAAGGGGTTGGAACTCGGCTAAGAGACGATTTTAAGTGACTCGCCTGTTTTCAGAAACTAAGCTAAGGACTAAACCTTAAGGCCCTAGACTTTAAGGCGCAACGGTACTTAAGGCTTTGGATAAGGAAATGCTTAGGAAGTTTAGAATTAAGGTACCTAACTAAGGCACCGCTAAGGCCTAAACCTTACATTTTCTCCAACGCCGTCTTATCGTTGATCAAAACGTAGTCGGACATGTTGTGCCGCATCCGCTCGTCTCGCCAGCTCATGTAAAGGTAGAGGTCCATATCAAAGGTCTCAAATTACGTTTATTAAATATTGAACCTTCTGAAGCATCTTACCATCTCCGTGGATCGGAAGTTGCCCAAACTTTCCACATAGAATCCCACGTGTACCTTCAATGGGCCGCCATTGGAGTTTTTGGGCATCGCCTTCCTCGCCAGTTGACGGAACACCGGGTGGGCGTTTAGGTTGCATACCGCCCTGAAATTGCAAAATTCGTGTAAAAAATTCAGATAATCGATTAGTTCAGTTTTAAACTAATAAAAAAGCTTTAGTTATGTCATTCTGATGCGAAATTTGCGTTAAACCGTGTGTGTTAAAAAGCGGGCAGTTTGCGGGCGGGTTATGCAAGCCGGGCGCAACTTGCGTTAAACAACGGACAGTGTGTGTTAAACAGCGGGCATTGCTCGTAAAACAGCGGACAATGTACGTTAAATATCGGGCTGTGTCCGGCTGGATTTTGCAAGCCGGGCAGAGCTTGCATTAAACAAAAGACAGTGTGTGAAACAGCAGGCAGTCTGCGTTAACCACCGGGCAGTGCCTGTTAAACAGCGGTCTAGCCCTGCCACAATTAGTTAGCTAAATAAGGGTGTTTTTTAATCACAATTTAAGGTGGTTCTTAGAAAAATAGACAAAAAGTTAATTTTTTGTATAACAGAACTGCGCGTGGTTGTGCTGATGGTTTGATCACCTAATTCTTTTAAAAAACTGATAATTTGTGCTATTTCTATATGTAAACTGGATCAATTATTGAAATTATTTGTGGAAAATTGCGGTAACCGCGCCCTAATCGCAACGCACGCAACGCAAGTGCTGGCTGGTGCTGCGTGCGTTGTGATTAGGGCGCGGTTATCCCCCAAAATAAAAATTTACATTTTTCTCCGAAATTGTCACACTTACTTCACCTTTGGTTATTTTTGTCTTAAATTCACTTCCTCTTTTAATAATAACCTTCACCCTCTCATAATTACCCTGCCCGAGGCGCCAACCGACCTCTCATTTCGGCCTCAGGCCCCAATCGTTCCGTGTTTTTCTGGTCTCGCTCGAAAGTTGTCAGTCTGAGGAACCAAAAACGTCGGACTTTGTTATTCCCATCCACCAACGACTGTCCGAATCGCTTCAAAATGTGAGGGATAGCCGTCTGAGTTCCGAGAAAATGATTTTTCGCCGAGAAATACGAAACCGATTCGAAATTCATGCGGAGAGAGAATTTTAAACAGTTCAACGGACAATG
This sequence comes from Oscheius myriophilus, assembly GCA_964057215.1. Classification (NCBI taxonomy): domain Eukaryota; kingdom Metazoa; phylum Nematoda; class Chromadorea; order Rhabditida; family Rhabditidae; genus Oscheius; species Oscheius myriophilus. Next base: position 27,827,495 of record OZ059904.1, on the reverse strand, counting down.
GAAAACAACAACACCTCCTTAGGGGTGGAAAATGGGTGACGTTGAGGTGAAAATGATGCAAAATGACAAAATTTGTCTTTTTCAATGTTTTACTTTGGAAAATCATAAAATTAAGTGAAATCGATTGAAAATATGGCGGAAATACGACTTCCAATAGAGCCGCGACGCGACCGCCTCCGCGACCGCGCCGCACGGCAACGAAAACCGTGGAAACTGGCCATATATCGATTAAATTTCGAAGAAAACATCTATTTATGGAACTTTTTTATAAACTGAAAGAAATTTACAATAAAAAGCAGAAAATAGTTTTAAAAATGTCGTATCGCTCCCTTTGTGGCGCGAAATCCCGTAAAAATGTGCGTGTTTCCGCGAAATTTGATCGAAATTCTAGGTATTTTCAAAAAAATAGAACCAAAATTACACCGATAATCAAAAAAATTTCAAGTTTTCTTCAAATTTGACGACGTGACAGCTTTGAGAGCCGTTGCGCCGCGGACGCGTCGCGGCTGCGTCGAAATTGCGATTGGCGCGCGGTTACACCCGATTTTGATTATCGATTTCTTGTTATTTCTCGTTTGAAATAGGACGTATTAACAGGAAGACAATGGAACACCGTAACTCAATACTATTTTCAACGGTTTGTTCACCTTTCCCTTTGTTTCACTATTTAGAAATGCCCACCTTCCCTATTCGAAAAGTTCACTTCCTCGTTGTAATATTCATTTTCCACCTTTCTTTTCACCGTTTCAGCAAAGGCTGCGGTCAAAATAAGCGAAACACTAATTGTTTGTCGAAAACTTCCAGAATTTTCAGGCTTCACCTTTATATTTCATTTTAAAGGGTAGGTTTTACGAATTTTCTGCTCAAAAATGAACTTTTAATTCGATCGGCAACGTAAAAGTGATAAGGCAAAAATATTTTCAGTGGTGGGGAATCGAACCAGGAACCTTCCGCTTATGAGCCAAAACGCTAACCAGGTGCGCCATGGTCCCACTATCTTGTAGCGTCACCTGCCGCCTTTTCTCCGCCGCGGCGGCGGGATTGCTATGAAAAAGCGAGATGATAATTCATTTCTAGTATATTTTTCAATCTCCCTCTGCCAGCTGACCACCAGAAGGAAAAGACTAATTTGGCAGTGCTCCATTTGTCGAAAACAGCGCTTCCTCGTACTAAAAGAGGACCAGACGGTTCGCGGCGTTCTTGGCGAGTCCCGCAACCGGAAGAATCGTTTTGTTTTGGGTGGCCGGCGACGCCGTCCGGTAGAGAAGGGCCAAAGACACATACGAAGCGAGATAAACGAATAAACAAACGCCAAGAATCAGAAAGAGACGCTGGGTGACGTTTTTCTTGGAAAGTTCCAAAAAAAAACCACGAGTTCCGATTGTTTTCAAATTCTCGAAATTGAAAAATGCTTAAATCAGGAAGAAATTGAAGGGAATGACTAAACTATTTAAGCAAAAGAATATTTCATCGCTGGGGAACCGAACTAGGAACCTTTTGTATACGAAACTGTGCGCTAACCGGCTGCGCCATTCTGGCAAAGAGCCGCGCTAAGCCGCTGCCGCCCATTTCTTCGAGTTTGCAAACATAGGACCCGAATCTGCGACTTTACGCCATAATTCATAATATTTTCACTGCAAGTTTTGCAAAAACGCAACCATTTAATTGATTTTTATGATGAATACTAAGATTTTTCTTCCCTTCCCCAATCACTGGAGCATAAAATATTCCTCTATTGTGAAAATTCAGCAGAGCGATCAGAATCAGGGCATGTTTGATAAACAGTTTCCTGATGTGGACAAATTGCATTAAACTTTACCAAGAAATGTGTTTCTGTCGAGAAAATTACTACTTTACGGGCCGGCAGGTTAAACCGTTTTTTATCGGCGCGCGCCGGTTAAACATCGTGCAGTTGAATGCTCGGCGCGCGCCAGTTAATAATCGTGCAGGTGTTCGGCGCGGGCCGGTTAAACATCGTTCAGGAAGTTTGCCGCGTGCCTGTTAAATATCGTGCACGTGGAGGTTCGGCGCACACGGGTTAAACATCGCGCAGGAGGTTCGACACGCGCCGGTTAAACATCGCGCAGGAGGTTCGACACGCGCCGGTTAAACATCATGCAGGGGAGGTTCGGCGCGCACCGGTTAAACCTCGTACACGTGGAGGTTCGGCGCACACGGGTTAAACATCGCGCAGGAGGTTCGACACGCGCCGGTTAAACATCGCGCAGGAGGTTCGACACGCGCCGGTTAAACATCATGCAGGGGAGGTTCGGCGCGCACCGGTTAAACCTCGTACACGTGGAGGTTCGGCGCACACGGGTTAAACATCGCGCAGGAGGTTCGACACGCGCCGGTTAAACATCGCGCAGGAGGTTCGACACGCGCCGGTTAAACATCATGCAGGGGAGGTTCGGCGCGCACCGGTTAAACCTCGTACACGTGGAGGTTCGGCGCACACGGGTTAAACATCGCGCAGGAGGTTCGACATGCGCCGGTTAACCATCGCGCAGGAGGTTCGGCGCGCGCCGGTTAAACCTCATACACGTGGTAGTTCGGCGCGCTCCGGTTAAACATCGTGCACATAATATTCCGGTAATACTCCCGTTATAACTGTGGAAAATTTTTGTATTACTCGGGTTTTAAGCGACAATCATGTTTTAATTGAAAATTAATCCAATTTGAGAGAAAACAAACAATTTTTTCTTCAATTTTACGCCACCGAACATTGGCCTTTCGTAACTACTTTTAAAGGTAATCTGAAGCAATTTGCAGCGAAGTCAATTTCGGTTCGATTCGAGT
>OZ059904.1:27779696-27819696 GCA_964057215.1 Oscheius myriophilus | reverse complement strand
GTTGTGGTGTAACAGAACCTTTCTATAGTTCTTCTCCCGTCGACGCATTCGGTTAAAATGAAGAAGAGTTTGCTCCTTTACTTGCGATACATGCCGGGGCGTGTGCTGCGCTTCAGAGTACTGGACGAGTGCTAACATCAATGCTACCTGGATTTGTCAACGTCAGGTTTTTTCCATAAACGTTTCCCCGAAAGGAAATCAAGTTGTTTAAGCGTTGTTTGAGTAAGTCGCTGCAGTCTGTTTTATTCTGCCCATAGAGGGTCCCTTTCCAGCCAACTTTCACCCTCAAGTTCTGTAGATTCGGGATTCCTGGAGTGCTTGTTTTACTCTTTTGGGAAAGTGCGCCTCAGCGCTAACCGTAGTGCATGGTAGTCGTTTAGTTAGGCGGCAGCGACAAGACCCAAATTCTGTCGGTGCGCTGGTCATCTTAGTGTTCGCCACGCCGTTCCGTTCCGGACGGTTACCGATACAAGTCTCCGTTGGGATGCCATTTCCGTTGTTATCCAATCCTATACACTCCGCTTATGGTATCTATATGTGTGACTCTCAGAGTGAGCGTTTGTGGTGTCCCACCATTCCGTTACTTTGAGTCTGCTGAGTTAGATTAGCATGGCCGCGCAAGCGGCCACTCACGTATGGCAGCTTACACTACACGAAAAAAGATACGCCTGTAAGTCAAGACCACAGACACAGACACAGACACAGACACAGACACAGACACACAGACACAGACACACAGACACACACACACACACACACACACACACACAGACCATACCGTTTTATTATAAGGGATTCCCTACGGATGGTAAAAACTAACTAATCGAGTATTGATTCCTCTCTTCTACGTTCGTCATTAGGTTTGGAAGCACTCCATGCTTACTTCTGCATGTGGATTGAATCAGTGTATCCTCCTTCGGTATGCTGTACACCCTTCCGCGTGACATGTCTTTGCAAAATGGCGAACCATGCAAAGCAGAAAGTTATGGCACCTTCTGACACCTAATTTTACTCTTATTTGGGATCATAGGAAGGGTCAATTAGTGGCTGAAGGATCACAGTAGTCTAATTACCAGACTGTAAAACTAGGTAGATAAGATTTGTGACGTTTAGAGTGCCGCTTCGCTTTCTTTTTTTTTCGGTCACCTATCGAATGGATACCGAAGGGGCAGTGTGTATATAAAAGTTGCTTAAAAGGTGGGAGGGGGGGGGGAAGAAAATCGAGCAAAAAGTGAAATGACTATTTGATAAGGCTGAAAGTGATGCCTTTAATTGGATGTATAGCTGTCGCCAAATTGAAATCATGCCAATAAAATTAGAATGTCCTAGTGATCCTCTGTTGAAATTAAAGTTTATAGTCTAATCAGTGGACGACAGAGCATGCTTTGCACATGTCCGCAATTAGCATATGATTTCATTTTGGCTACAGCTATAAGTAGGTCGAACCGCATCTTTGAGCCTCTGAATATATACGTTCTAAATTGTCTGTTCTTGACGATAGACCGAGTTAGAGTCAGAGTCAGAACTTTTCCTGCGTCTCGCGCGGCCATGCGGTCGGTCCCTTTGCCGCTCTCCCAATCGGGCCTGGACCCGTCCTCAAGCCGGAGTGGAGCCCCGTGAGGACGTAGCTCCAACCAAATGAATCACCGAAGTCGTCTACAGTACCCCGACCATCCCAGGAGAGAAGAAGCTGCTTCCCCCAAATAGAGCTTTACCAGCAACTTGACCAGGAAGCATTTCAAGCCGAATCAACGGAAAATGGGATCAACCAAGTCAACGTCTGGGATTGAATTCGACAACTGTGCTTCATTCTGGCGGTTCAGGGAACAACCCTAGAGTATAAACCGTTTGTATTGTATTGTATTAGAGTCAGAGACATGCAGACAAAAAGAGACACATAGATAGAGACTTACAGAGAGACAGAGAAATACATAGATACTAACCCCTCTTGAAACTTAGTTTTATGTGCTCCCCACCAAGCATGGCAACGGGCCGGCCCGGGCCGGCCCGCTCCAAAATTTTTCACGGCCCGGCCCGGCCCGACTCAACCGAAAATTTATGTCTTTTTTCAATGTAAAAATCAAAGAAAACGAAAAAAAAAATTCGGTCCCGGCCCGGGCCGGCCCGCTTCAAATTTTTTCTCGGCCCGGCCCGGCCCGGGCCAGCCCCAAATTTTGCCATGCTTGCTCCCCACCAGTGACGTACAGGATGCAAGCGGGATCAAAATGTCATTTTTTCATTTCCTACCTTTTTGCTGTTAAGAGTTCCTTTTATTTGCTATTACTGATGTAGAAAAGAAAGAGACACAGATAAATAAACAGAAAATTAGAAAAGAGACCACTCCCCCATTGAAATTTTGTCTTGGGTGTTTCCCCACCACTGAGCGAGCACCCGAAAACAGGTCTTTTACAGGTTTTTTCTTCACTTTCGAATCAATCGTTGGAAACTACGACATCATACAATCAGTCTTTTTCTTTCCTGTGCATGAGATCGAAATGAACCTAACCCCTTTGGATCCTCGTCATTAAACTGGGAACTTGCATTTTGCACTGTTTTATGACGTTGTTATCTTCATTGGTATCTCTACTTTGTAACATTTTGCACGTAAGTATTTGTTTTATGGATTCACTGTGCAGAAGGTCTCTCTCCCCCCCCTCTCTCTCTCTCTCTCTCTCTCTCTCTCTCTCTCTCTCTCTCTCTCCTCTCTCTCTCTCTCTTTCTCTCTCTCTCATTGTGCAGAAGGTCTCTCTCTCTCTCTCTCTCTCTCTCTCTCTCTCTCTCTCTCTCTTTCTTCCCCTCTCCTTTCTCTTCTCTCTCTTTCTCTCTCTCATTGTGCAGAAGGTCTCTCTCTCTCTCTCTCTCTCTCTCTCTCTCTCTCTCTCTTTCTTCCCCTCACCTTTCTCCTCTCTCTCTCTTTCTCTCTCTCTCATTGTGCAGAAGGTCTCTCTCTCTCTCTGTCTCTCTCTCTCTCTCTCTCTCTCTCTCTCTCTCTTTCTTCCCCTCACCTTTCTCCTCTCTCTCTCTTTCTCTCTCTCTCATTGTGCAGAAGGTCTCTCTCTCTCTCTCTCTCTCTCTCTCTCTCTCTCTCTTTCTTCCCCTCTCCTTTCTCTTCTCTCTCTTTCTCTCTCTCATTGTGCAGAAGGTCTCTCTCTCTCTCTCTCTCTCTCTCTCTCTCTCTCTCTCTTTCTTCCCCTCACCTTTCTCCCCTCTCTCTCTTTCTCTCTCTCTCATTGTGCAGAAGGTCTCTCTCTCTCTCTCTCTCTCTCTCTCTCTCTCTCTCTCTCTCTTTCTCCGCTCCCTATCTCGCTTTCCGTTGCTTTTTTGCTCCATGCGGAAGTAATTTCCCCCACTTTTTCTGCAAAACATGTCATATTCTCCCTCTATCCGGATGTTTTTCAGCCAGAGAACGGAGTTATTTTTAGAAGTCGTCGATCGCCGTCCGAAAAGTACGGGCGGCTGAATTGGTGAAATTTCGATTATCCCCCGAGTACGGTCCAATTAGAAAAGTGTAAGGAACACAGTTCATTCGCTACAGTAATAGGAAAACAGAAAAAAATAGCTCATGAATATACCCGAACAGAAAAGAGGAGCAAAGTGGATTATTACTTATTAAGAAGGAAAAACAAATAAATAGGCACGGGGAATTGTACAGAGATAAAGAGGGTGTTTCAAAACAAAGGAGTACTAAAGAGTACGGTAAACAAGGAGTACGGTACTGAGGAGTACGGTAGGACTACGGTAGAGAAGTTCACGCACGCGTTCGTTGCGAGACCGACGCGTGGCGGAGCGGACGGGCCACACCGTTCTTCAGTTTCGAGGGAAGAACGAAGCCCTTGTGGTTACGGTAGTGGGCGACGAGTTCGACGAGGTTCCTGGAAAGAGTACGGTAAGTATTGATTGATTGTTGATTGAAAAAGCTGTGGCTTTTGTTTGAGTACGTGTGGCCCTAAGGGGGAGCTGTGGCCCTAGCTAAGCAGTTTCTGTAGCGCTGTGGCCCTATCTAAGCTGTCTCTATAGCGCTGTGGCCCTATCTAGGCTCTCACTGTGGCGCTGTGGCCCTAGCTAAGCAGTTTCTGTAGCGCTGTGGCCCTATCTAAGCTGTCTCTATAGCGCTGTGGCCCTATCTAGGCTCTCACTGTGGCGCTGTGGCCCTAGATAAGCAGTTTCTGTAGCGCTGTGGCCCTGGCTATGAAGCTATATAGCGCTGTGGCCCTAGCTAAGCATTACCTATAGCACTGCGGCCCTGTTTATGTGTTGCTTGTGGCGCTGTGGCCTTAAGCTGTGGGAAATTTGCAGCTAGTCCTTTAAAAATCCCCATTTCAAACCGTAAAAAAACTCACTCGAAAGGCTTTTCGATTCCAATGCGCCAGCGAGTCTCTCCATGCTTGATCTGCTTCGTGATCCTCTTGTGATGGAGCTGATCGTCGTGAGCAACCACCAATTGGTAGATTCCACTGATGTAGTGGATGAGGAAGGTTCTAAAAATCAAAATTAGTCTGGCGCTAAATGGTAGGCGCGGCGCATAAAAGACGCCCCGCCGCGGTTACACCCAACCACAGTGCGGCAGAGTGGTAACGCAACAGGCTGGCAAACTTTTGGTCCCGGGTTCGACTCCCAACAAAAGATTTTTGTTTTGCCGCACTTAGAAAAGGAAATACACTTACCCATTCTGCAATCCAGCTTCCTTCAGAATCTTCTCCGCTTGATAACTATCAATGTCCTTGAAAAACCACGGCTGCGAGAGGTGAATTTCACCTTTTGAGTCTGAAAATGGCCGTTTTTCTCAGAAAAGAGGCGGAAAAAACTCACAATTAGTTAGGGAGTCGGTGCTGCCGGAGCGCATAATCTTCCTGGCGGAGGCGCGGCTCTGTGGCAGGAGACGGCCGCCGCGGGAGGAGAACTGCATGGGCACACGGTCACAATCATCGAAGGAAGGAGCGAGAGGCGAGAGGCCACTCTGAAATTAGCTGGATTATAAAGAAACTCCCAAAAGTTCAATACCGTTGTGGGTTTTTGGCTAAAGTCCATTTCGAGGTAGTTGGATTCTTCGACGACGGGCTCGGCCAGGTCGCCGGTACTCAGACTGCGCTTCTGGTCATCGCTGCGGCGGAAGCGGCCGAAGAGGGATTTGAAGAGGTCGGTAGCCACGTCGGAAGGACGTCTTTTGTGCGAGCGAGAGGTTGTCATCTGGAATAGAACGTTGGGATTAAATAGAATGGCGAAGAGGATATAAGAAAGACCAGAGAAAGAACGAGGAAGTGACGACAATGAAAGAGTGTTGTGGCTGCTACGGCTTCCTGTGGCCTTAGCTGTGGCTCTGGCAAAGAATAATAGAAACTGCTGTGGCAGCTGTGGCCATTGTGGCCTGCCATATATTTTGCTGTGTTGTTCGAATAAGGGACGACACAAAGGCCACAACGGATTCTCCAGGGCCAATGACCCCTAAATGTCAAGCTGTGGTTCCTGTGGCAGCTGTGGCCTTAACTGTAGAGTTTTTAACGTTAACTGTGGCGCTGTGGGCTTAACTATGGCTATGTTCGTGAAAAAAGACTTAACTGTGGCCAAAGAAATTTGAGAAATTCAAGGTACTTAGCAGAAAACGAATGATCTATTGCCAACAATGTCTGCTGTGGCTCAGAGCTGTGGCTGCTGTGGCCTCGCAGTGGCCTCAAAACTACTTTTTCATGAGCTGTAGCAATAGGGAAGCGGTGTGCCTTGAACGAAAATGAAAGTTCTGCCGAGAAATCGAAGGGATGAGGCCGCGGTGGCCTTAGCTGTGGCTCAGAGGTGCTTTCGCTGTGGCCTTAACTGTGGCCTTTTATGGCATTCGCACCAGCAGTGGCTATCGGGAAGTGGTGGGGCTTAAACGAAAATGAAAGCATTGTTGCAAAGTTGACTGTGGGTAGCCGCGGTGGCCTTAGCTGTGGCTTACTAAAGGCGCTGTGGCCTTAACTGTGGCCTTAGCTGTGGTCTTTTTGAAAGAGACAAAAGAACCGGCGAAAGAACACGAAGAACACGGGGTGTTCATCACCGGGGCGTGGAACTAACACTGGCACAGCACATAATCAGTTCTCGAGATAAGGTTTTCGCCGATTTCCGCACAATGATAAGCACATAATGTGCACCGGAACATAAAAAACGGAAAATCATGAAATGATATGGGAAAAAGGACTTATTGCTCTCTCCGCCTCTGAGAGATTGCATTAAGTGGGCGGGGCTTGAGTGGGATTTTCGAGATTACGAGATGTCCTTGGACTCAGACTAATGAGTCTGGAAATGTCGGCAAATCGTTCGAGATTATATTCATCGTCCTGTTAAAGGGCAGGTGGAAAAAAGGGCGCCGGAAACTGGAAAAGAGGGGCAGAGAACCTTACGTCACGGGAAATTGATGGGAGGTGAGGTATGGAGGCATTGAGGCATTGAGACAGATTGAGATGAGATGTTGAGAAAAACATACCCAGATACGTAGATACGGAGACACAGAGAGAGACATTAAGAGAGAGAGAGAGATAGAGAGAGAGAGAGAGATTCGGGCAGTTGAGACTCTGAAAGAGACGTGAGGCACTGAGGCATTGAGACAGATTGAGAGACAGAAATTGAGATGCACGGTATAAAGAGGCGCTAAAAGAGACATAGAGAAAGAGAGATGGAGATAGAGACCATTTTGAAGTGGGGATATTAAAAGAGGCTTTAAGGCTCCGAAAACTGAGATATCTGGATAAAGACAGTGTGTTGTAGTGAGACATTCATGCTTTGACATAAAAAGGGAGACTGAGACATACAAGGAGACAAAATCTGAAAAAGAGATAGAGATGTGGAGCACAGAGGCAATGAGGTGATGAGGGGTTGAGACACTGAGGCACTGAGGCATTCTCAAGGATTCAGACGATTCTTAAAAGAAGAGGGAGAGAGGGGGAGAGATGCACACTGAGACATGCAGGTTCTCAGACCCAGAAAGAGATATTGAGTAAGTGAGGGACTGAGACGGTGAGATTTCGAGGCACTGAGGCAAAGAGAAGAGGCCAAAGAGCAGTTGAGGCAAAACATCGCGTGAGACCCATCGGCTGCCTCCTCCATTTGCGAAAACACGCCGTGCAAAACACCACGTCACTGATCTGTGCCAGGCCACCCTCTATTTGCACAAGAGAGCTGTTTTGGCGATAGTCAGCTGGCACCAATTGGAGATAACTGCCAGCCGTAGGGTTGCAAACTTCGGTGTTACAAACTTCAACGTAAGCTTTCGAAAAGCGGGCGGGGAGAGATTCACTCGCCAAAGAGAGTGCAGAGAAGCGAGAGAAATCGGCTAAACGAGACAGTGTGTGAATGGAGAGAGTGCAGAGAGTGGATGATAAGGAATGATGATACGGTAAGAAAAATGAGTGATAAGCATTCAAAGAGCGGGCACGTTTAGCTTAAAGCTTAAAGGTACGGTGGAAAAATAAAGCTATTTTGGGTTTGGGCACGAGACCATGCCGGTTTGAAAAGATAACGTGGTGATATTTATGGATTGGGAGGGGAGGGGATTGCAGAGATCGGGAGAGATCAGCGATCAGAAGGCAAAAGTTTCGAAATTCCGCCATGGGCGGCCAGGGGCCGGGGCCGGACATACGCTAATGAGGCGGGAGGGGCGGGGCCGAGAGGCGGGGCGCGGCGGTCTGGCAGACGGCCAGACCGCTGTGGGAGACTGACGTCAGAGGGGCGGGAACACGCGGGCACGTGGGGTTAAATGGACAGCAGGGAGAGAGCGATTTGCAGGGGAAAAGAGGCGAAAGGAATGAGACAGAGAGAGAGAGAGAGAGAGAGAGAGAAAGAGAGAGAGAGAGAGAAGCAAAGAGGCGAAGAGTAACGAGGCAATGGGTTTAAAGAGAGACAGTAAGAGAGTAGAGTTGGCGCACTGAGAAATGGTTTTGTGAGTTCGTGAAACAAAGAGATACTCCAGATGTGAGTCCTCGAAGCACTGAGGCATAGAGGCACTGAGGCACTGAGTCAGATAGATAGACTCAAAAAGAGACATAAAAAGAGAGATGATAGGCATTAGAGAGGGACAGAGAGACAGTGACAGACTGAGGTTTTAGGCAAATTAGACACGGAGTCAGGGAGACCTTGATGTACTGGGTCAGTTAGATACATTTAAAAAGAGACGACACGGGAAGGCAGAGAGACATTAGAGAAAGGGAGAAAGAGATACCGAGCCATTGATGTACTGAGGCATTTCGGCAATGAGACTTTGAGGCTTTAATACAGTGAGGAACAGAGAGACGTATGTAGAGCGGAGAAACGTAGATTAGGGATTGACGTACTGAGGCATTTAGGGAGTGAGGCATGAGGCACTGAGGCATTCAGAGGCATTAGAGATAGAGTTAGAGAGAGAGGGGGGAGAGAGAGAGAGATTACTTAGAAAGGGGTTAGAAAAATAAAGAGAGTCTCACATAGAGGCTTATGCGTTGAGGAACTTAGGCACTGAGCTCTCTCTCTTTCTCTCTCTCTCAGTAACACTGATGTTACTGAAAGAGAGAAAGAGAGAGAGAGTGAATGAGTGAGAGAACGAGAGAGAGACATGCATACATAATTACATAGAGAGACCAAGACTTGTGAGGCATTGAGGACCTGAGGTACTCAGAAAACGTCTCTGAGACATTGACGCGTTGACACTAAGGCAATAAGGCAATGAGACTTAAACAGAGAGGCAATTAAGGTACTGAGGGACTGAGGCGATGAAGCACTGAGGAAGTGAGATACTGAGGCATTGAGGCACTGAGGCATTGAGGCAAAATCAAAGAAAACGCAAAGAAATCTGCAAAAACGTCGGAGAAAAGCGAAGATTCGGCTTGTTTCGTAAGCCCGCGTACGGCTTCGAAACATGACGAAACTTGAGCTTTTGGCGGTTGCATCAGCGATTGCAAGGCGCTGCTTCCATTTAGCGATGTCAAGATCATACGGTAGATAGCAAAGTGCGAAGACCGAATCCCCGCACTAAACGACGAACACTTTCTCACTTTCACTTTGAAATGTTCTTTTCTTCTTTAGTCATCGATCACTTTGACTCTGTTTACCCATTAAATTCCAGTCACAACAGGTTGTTTATATTTAACTGGGACACGCGCCCCTTATCACTTAATCTGTTATTTGTTGGTCTTTTTGGTCGTTCAGTCACTTTTTTTACTCATCGGGGGCAAAAAACGAAGGGCGTGGTTTCGAAGGGGAGGTCCTGGTGCGAACGGAAAGCAGGTTCCGCAGCGAAATGCTAAAGATTCACAAAAATGCCGCCGGACAAAATACCACAGTGCAACCACAGCTAAGGCCACAGCTGAGGCTACAACAGAACCTTTAATCACAAGGCCACAGCACCCTGTGAGAAGACCATGGCAAGATCCACTGTGGAAACTGTCTTGGGCGACAGCTGAAGCCACAGCTAAGGCCACAGCTGGGGGCCACAGCATACTGCTATTCATATAGTCACTCGAAATTACTACAGTGATTTTCTGACGTGTGAGCCGACGCCACAGCTAAGGCCACAGCAAAGGCCACAGCTAAGGTCACAGCAAGACAGAAGTGAATTCAGCCACAGCATAATGCCGCAGGACTTTAGCGCGATAGGAAAGCCACTGCCACTCCTATCGACACGATTTTCTGGCTGCGGTCCGTGAAAGGCCACAGGTGAAATCGACTTTTTGGGTAAATACTTAAAGGCCACAGCAAAGGGCCACAGTGAGGTCAACAGGCCACAGTAAAGGCCACAGGAGTTCCTCAGCAAAGCCCCTTCAAATTATTTTTGGGGCCACAACACCTGTCCCAAGTTGTGGACCACAGTGGAGCCACGGTGCTGTGGGAAGAGCCACAACACCACGGCGCGCTTTTAGAAGAACCACAACACCACAGCGCGCTGAGTAAACGCCACAGCTGCCCCCTCACGTTGTAGGCCGCAGCAAAGTGCCACAGCGCTTCGAGAGAGCATGAAAAGCCACAGCAGAACACCGCAAAATGGAGTGTATGTTCAGTTTAATGAAAACCTATTACCTTGATCCAAAGAGCGTGGGAAAGGGGGCGTGTCGATGAAAATGTCACCCCGTGGCCCTTCGTAATCTCGTCGGCATCGCCTCTAATCTTCGCTTTTATTGGTACTACGTTCGCGTTTGATCGTCCATTGAGACCAACGTTCTCTGCCAGACGGCCCCGTTTTTTCCACAAGATAATGACCTTTTTTAGTCTGTCGCGCGGTGAGAACACCACCCTGTGGAACGCGAAAGGGGAGAATTGCGCAACACGCCCGGTGTGATGTCATTAATCACAGCGCCCCGCGAACCGGTGCACGATAAGGGTTCATCCGGACCGAGAGTGCGTGACGTAGCACAAAAAGAAAAAAGAAGTTGTACTGGCAAAAGAAATTTCTGCCGTGGGGAACGAACCCACGACCTTGCCAACAAGAATCCGTCGCTCTACCGCCTGAGCCATTGGGGAACATAAGTCATCATCGCAGAGGGCGCATACCTACAGAGGGATTGTGGTCCGTGACCGTGGACATAAGGTGTGTGCATGTGATAAGAAAAGTTTCGGAATCTTTGTAGTCGGGCCACGTCACGGACAACCTGGTTATCTGATTCCTTGGGAAAAGAAGGAGATAAGGTCGACGGCATGGGGAAAGTGGCCGCTGGAATGCACTTTTATCGCTGACTCGCCCGTAGGAACGAATGTTTAGCGTTTGTTTCGAAATAGTTTACGAATAGAGGGCTGATCTTGGGCCCCTGTGACCCAAGGAGGGTCTAGTTACCCGCAGTGACGTCCAGCTGTGGCCACAGTGGCCAACGGCCGAGCTGTGGCTCTCACTGTGGCCTATATGATAGGTATGCTGCTGTTCTTGTGGTCCAATTCTAAAACACACAATGCGCTGTGGTTGTTGTGGCTAATTTTGTCAACGCAGACAAAGCGCTGCGGCCTGTTTGTGGCCCGAATTTTAAGCTGCTTTTCCTAGACAGTCATTAAAAACCGATTTTTTTCCATTTCGTGGAAACACACTACACACACCATACTATCTTGGCACAAATATGCACAAGATCGGTGAAGTGATCATTTAGATTTTGGAATCTAGCCAAGCTATCAGTTGAGGTTTGATAGATTGAAACTATAGGCGTTGTCCGGGACGAAAATAGAAAGGAGAAAGATCGTGAACATTGAGAGATATGAAGAGATTGTGTGTGTATGTGTGTGTGCGTGCGTGTGGGCGTTTGTCTGTTTGTGCGTCTGCGCGTGAGTACGTGAAATGGAAAAAGAACCAAAAGTCACAAAGTCACAAAACCCCGATTCAAAGCTATCTGATCGTAAACCTGTCAAAACGCCACGTGCTTCCTGATCGGGCAGATTTTCTGATGACTTCAGCATGAACCTACATTCTATTTTCAGTTACGCGCTGAAAGCTGAGAAATTTTCAGAGGATTCAGAAATAAAGCAGTTTTAAAACGGCGAAAAAGGAGTTCCTTCATTCTATTCGATGAAAATTACGATTCTTTTTCAGCATGTGTTTTCAAAAGTTCCAAATGTCCATTCTGCACAGAGTTATGAGGGGTTTAAATTAGTTTGCGTGTGCGTCTGCGCCTGACGCTGTTAGCGCTGCGACCCGCACCCGTACGACATCGGTTAAGCACGCAAAGGTGGATTTAACACATTTTCAGAGGGGAATTGCACAAATTTAACGTCGGTTTGATGTACCGCTGGTCAAAACGTTCAAATAGTGCCCTAAACAGGCTCCAGAACTCATTTTTTTGCATTTGAAAATCAACTTTCCCATAAAAATTGGGGGAAAACTTCAAATTCAGACTGTTATCCCGTTACACCAGTGACCCAAACTGTACAACCGACGTCATTTCATTCAACTGATTTCTCCAGGAAACATTTTATCTGCTGTCTGTCGCGGAAATGAGCTAAACTTCGGCGGAGCAGGCGCCAAGACTTCAGAAAAGCAATCAGATGTCAAGAGAGTTGAAGAAATGATAAGGCAAAAATGTTTGGGCGAAAAGGGGTTCGAACCAGGGACCGTCGGCTTACAAAGCTAGCACGGTACCAGCTGCGCCACGCTGGGACTTAGGTGTATGCCTCAGCGCGTGCATAAGTAATTAAAGTGTCAAGCTGCAGGAAATTTCGCGGAATGAACAGAATTAGCCATACAAGAAGCAATTTCTCGGAAAGGGGAAGTAAAATGTCAAGTGTTGATTAATAGCACGGAGAAATTTATCGCGAAAAGGGCGAAGCTATCCTTTTATTCGCGGGAAAAGTGCATCTATTTTAAAACAAAGCGATGGAAATGTCTCACTTTTTCTCAATCGCACCCACGCCCAAAGTACGTGGGAGACAGCCGCCGGCTGGCGTCATCCCGCGCGGATCGGCTGGCAACAGGCGATCGGCTGGTCAACTGGTTGGAGATCAATCTTCAGAAGATGATGGATGGGTAGGGGGGGGTAGGGGGGTTCGGGTGATATCTAGAAGAGCGAAGATGGAACAGTGATGGGAGAAGGAATGGGGAAGTAGTGTAGTACAAAGTGCGCGTTGCGGCATCAAAAGGCCAGCGTGACCCGAAACCGAAATGACAAAGTTTTTGGCAAAATGCCACTGCGAAAGCACGCTATGTGAGCATACATAGCGTGCTTTCGCAGTGGCATTTTGGGGGGGGGGGTCAAGAATTGCTAATCTGTGTCCAGCTGTGGATCTGTCTAGCTGTGGCCACCTACATTCTATTTTCAGTTTCGCGCCGAAAGCTAGGAAATATTTCAAGGAATTTGGAAATACAGCACTTTTAACACGGCCAAACAGAAGTTCTTGCATTTCATTAGGTGAAAATTACGTTTCTGTTTCAAGCTGTGTTTTATAAAGTTAAAAATTCTATTCTGAACAGAGTTATGTGGGTTTTACATTAAAGGGACAGTCAGGCGGGTTTTACAACATTGGCCCATCTAGAAGAGAAAAATTCGCTGATCAAGAAAATGTATATGACTATGGGTCGGAAATGTACCGTTTTCGATAGACCTGACTTCAAAGTGTCCAAAAACGGCCGACCATCCGCAGATTGTGCGGATGGCCAGTACGCCCTGCGTGTCCGGTATTTACAAGGGATGCTAATGAACCGAATTCATTCTAATTGACTGAGATAGCTGTGAAAATGAGGAGGGTGCGAGACAATTTTGCATCGTTCATTCGCATAATTTCCGACCGTTTCCGATCGAAAATGAAATGAAAAGGCCCCTTATTGCCCCTTTAAGTTGCGTTGGGGTCTGCGTAAAAAAAAAAATTCAAGAAGACGACCTCAATACCAGGAAGATGACCACATCCTCTGAGATTGACTCCTTTCTATATCTCATCTCTCTCTCCCTCTCTCTCTCTCTCTCTCTCTCTCTCTCTCTCTCTCTCTCTCCCTCTCTCTTTATCTCTCTCTCACTCACTCCCTTTTCCCTTTTTTCTCCCTCTGAGATCACAAAGAGGTTTCCCACTCTATCAAAAAACTATCCCCCTATTCAAACAGGTCCCAAACCCATTCATATAGTGAATCACTTCTTTTCTCTTTGTGATCATTGATCCTCTAGCGATGTGATCTCTGATGCAAATCAACTCTCTCGAAATGGCGATTCCCCGTTTTTAGTGGCCAATTTCTTTCGAATATCAAATCGCAGCTGCCGAATCGACCAAATCTCGTGCTACTACTTTTTCCTGGGAATGAAAAAGGAATTTCAAAGCCAGATGGCGATTCGCGAGGTCAATGTTGATCGTTGATCTGTTGAATGACCGATCGCGCCGAAAGCCGAGATAAGGCGCTTTGGTTCTAAATCGGGCTTAAGCAGATGTAACGCAAGAAGAGATAATCTGAGTCAATCTAATCTACTGCTCTAAGAAGGGCAAATCAGATTATGTGTTATTAGTGGTGGTTATTTTAAGATGGCTTTTGTGCTTTCCACTAATCTTGGTTATTTGGGGGCCGAACCTTGTCATAGGTCGACAGATCCACGCTGAACAGTATTGTGAGGCCGAAGATGAGAATTTGCGAGCAGTTGGGTCACCACAGAGCTAATTTGATTGCCACAGCTGCCACATCACGCCACAGCGGTCAAACAGTTAGGCCTTAACAAAGTGAATATGGTTGCCCCAGTCCAACACCACAGCGGACCACAGCAGTTCCAACTGAAACTGGTTGCCACAACTGAAAATATTTGGGCCGTAGCGGGTTGCCACAGCAATGAAAAACAATGAACCACAGAGAAAGCGGGGCCACAAGGAAGTGACCACAGTTGCCACAGCTGAAGGCCACAGCGCCCATAGGTAAAAAGATCAGGGCCACAGTGCAGTTGTCACAACTAGACAAGGCCACTGGGGGCCACCGCTGCAAGCAGTTGGGTCACAACGGAGTGGTTTTTATTGCTACAGATGCCACAGCGGGCCACAGCGGTCACAGCTGAAACAGTTGAGCCACAACAAAGTGAGTTTGTTTGAGCCACAGCTGGAGATCACAACGGACCACAGCTGAACAAGTTTGCGCCTCAGCGGAGGAACATTTTATTTGCACACGCACACGCACAAGACCACAGTGTAGGACCACTGTAGGCCACAGCGGGCCACAGCGTGTCTTCAAAGCTCGCAAGGTGACATATTACCACAACCGCTCTCTGATTTGGACCACAGCAGGGCGGAGAGAGAGAGAGAGAGAGAGAGAGAGAGAGAGAGAGAGAGAGAGAGAGAGAGAGAGAGAGAGAGAGAGAGAGGCAAAACTACAGAAAAGTGTTCTCTCCTCCACATACGGTAACCAAAACCGGTTTCTTGTTTTCCCCAAAGCAAAAGTACGGTACAGGCAACAGTGAATAATAACTGTAATTCGAGTCGACAATTCAAATACCTGTTTACTAGAAGGTAAATCGAATTAGGGACCGGTTCGGGTAGAATTTCGATCCCTCTTTCGGTGTCAATGTGCCCCACGGCCAAAGTCCGTCCGATCAAACCTTTAAAGCGTACGCGTTCCTATTGTGACAGCGTACACAAATTTTTATCGTTTTTTCCTTAAGGAATGGTAGTTTTTCACCAACCGCTGACCGCAGATAAGACGCCGTAAATTCTTGTCTGGTTAGCGATATAATAAGGTCACGCGTGTAGATTAAAGAGATAGGCGGGTTGTGTTGAAATATGTAGGTTGTTTCCGAAATGGGGGGTCGTTCGTACATATTGGCACACGCACACGCACACGCACACGCACACGCACACGCACACGCACACGCACACGCACACGCACACGCACACGCACACGCACACGCACACGCACACGCACACGCACCAGACTCTCTGAAAATAGACCTGTTACGTACAAAAGTCAAAAGGCGTACATGTTGTCCTTATGATCAAATTAAGAGAAAATTTTGCCAGTCTACGAGACCAAAGCGTGGTTCGCTCAAAATATTTTGCGCGGAAGAGTTCTCTCTCTCCCTCTCTTTGATAAGAGAGGTTCAACCTAATCCTGCGAAACAAAATTCTTGGGTCAACAAAACACCCTCTTCCTCCTTAAGCCGCGTCTCTCCGTCTGGCGAGGAGCGTGTTCAAACACTTGCTCATTGAACCCCTTGGCCACACAGAGAACCATTCGACCTCGGATGACATCACAACGTTCATCTTTCTTTCTCTGAACCGGGCGTGATTTGAACCGATGATAACGCACGAAGACGGCCGGAAACGGCTTTGTGAGTCACCGCGCGGATGACAGGATCCGTCAGACGGCGGGGTTCGGGGGATGGGATGATCACACGTATGGTCTGAGTGGACTTGAGCGCAGGAGATCAAGTTATACGTAATTGTCAAAAGAGCAAAAATGTTAAGGGACCTCACAGCCTAGGACCTCACAAAGTGAAGGAAACTGGAGCCATCCAAGAATGTATGGGGGTGTTGTGGTCCAGAAGAGAATTCAAGCACCCTGGTGACATCTGGGGCCCAGCAAAACACATAAAACCAGAAACAGCTGCGACAGCTGCCAAATTCAGTGATCCAACAGCCACGGGTGGCAGTTGGATGAAAACGGGACGCAGCTGTGGCCTTGCTGTGGCCTTGCTGTGGCTGGAACAGCTGTGGGAGGGTCAGATGTGGCAACTGTGGCTTAATATAACAACCAGAGACAACTGTGACCTCAGTCACTCTTCGATGATGCGCTTGCTGCCATTGTTTTGCCCTTGATCTAGCTCTAGTAAAGCAGTGGTGGCCTAACTGTGGCTCTGTCACTCTTTTCTGGCCCTGTGGTTTCATTGTTGTGGCTTTGAATGTCAAGTTGTGGCCTTGCTGTGGCAGGCTTTGGCCAAACCGTTCTATGGCCTCGCTGTGGTCTTGATCAAGAAGTGTTGGCCTAGCTGCGGCTGTGTGACTGAGCTATGGTCTTGCAGTGGTATTGGTCAAAGGTGAAGCAGTAGTGGCCTAGCGGTGGCTCATCTGTGGCTTGGCTGTGGCCTTTCTTTGGATTCAATCAGTACCATCCCAACTGGCTGGGCTGTGGCCTTGTCCTGGTTTTGCTGTGGCCTTGCTGCGTTTTTTCAAAGCACGCACTGTGGCTTTTACCATAACTCCACCTATAGTCGTCCATTTCCAACAAAGAATCGACGACTTTTCAATTACCTTGATATCTACCCATATTTAACCATTGCCAGTTTGAAACATTGAAATGGAAAGAACTTTAACGAGCGAAACAGCACAGTAAAAGAGGAGTGCGCAGACAATTAAAAAAATCGCGGCGGGACCAAATGTACCTGTCCTTTAAGAAAAGGCAATTTTCCTTGACTCTTTTTTGGAAACGCACTATACTTCAATGGAATTTCGTCGTTTTCTGTCGTCTTAAATGACATGTTGTGACCTTGTTGTGGTCTTTCTTAATTTTGTCTGAGCCATGGCGGGCTGTGGCTTTTCTGAGGATCTCGCCTTATTCAATGGGTGTCCGTCATTTGCTTTCGATGACGTGAGGTGGTCTAGCTGTGGTTGCGATGTGGCCTTTCTGTGGCATAGCTGTGGCTCCATGACTCTGTTGTTGCTGTGGCTTTGCCCAAGCCATGGCGCGGCTTTGCCCAAGCCATGGCGCGTTGTGGCCATATGACGTGGCCTAGCTGCGGGTCTGTGGCTGCGCTGTGGCCTTGCTGTGGCCTAGCTGTAGTTCCATGACTCTGTAGTGGCCTTCCTGTGATTTTGCCCAAACAATGGCGCGGTGTGGCCTTTCTTAGGGTCTCATGTCGTTAAGTGGATGTCCGTCGTTTGCCGTCGATGACGTGATGTGACCCAGCTGTGGTTAGATGGCTGCGCGGTGGCCTTGCTGTGGCCAGGCTGTGGCATTACCCAAGCATCGAAGTGGCCAGGCTCGTTGTGATTCTGAGGCCCTGCTGTGGCCCGGTGTGGCGCGCCGCGGCATTTCTAAGTCTTAGCTCCCCCAACCTGCGGCTTTACGGATCTTGTTTGGGACCTTCACTAAAACGCCTGTGGCCTTGACGTCACTTCAGCTGCATTCTGCAAAAAGAAACTTTGCCCAGCCTTCTTTGTCTCTGCACCCGAAACAAGACTCCGCTTCCGGCGCAATATTAAGCCACCTTTCGCTACCGCTCGTCATCTCTCCACACTCTTTGAAAATCGTTTCGGAGACATTTGCGCTCTCAGCGACGCGAAATAATCTTGTTAGCTGGAGATGGCGCAAAAAGAGAGAAAAAAGTCCGTGAAGAGGCTGACTCACCGCGCGGGCGAGGCGGGCGCCAGCTTTAACTAGGCCAAGAAAAAGGGGGTAAGACATTTTCCAAAATTCGTATTGGAATTCCACCATAAAACCTTTTCAAAACATCGTTGACCATAAGAACGGCTGCAAAAACATCGGATAACTCATTTGCTCGTTAAAAACTTCCACTGGTACACTTTTTAGCCGAAGCGGTGATTAGACTGATGAACGCCTACGTCAGTTGGAGTGTAGCAGTTTTATCTAGAAGAATTTGCGAAATAAAAATTCTTCAAAAGTTGCCAATTGGGGGACAAAAAGCAAGAAAAGAGAAACCGCGAAAATCGGGGGAGAACAATGATACGCATTCCCCAAACTGCAAGTTGTGTCCTTACAAAAGCAGCTGTGGTTTGTTTGCTGTGGCCCTAAACCAAGTGCTGTGGCCCTACAGCAACAGCTGTGGTGCCAGCTATGGTCCTGAATCAAGTTCTGTGTCCCTTCAGCTATAGCTGTGGTCGTTAACCAAGAGCTGTGGCCTTACATCAGCAACAGTGGCTTATCAGTTGTGGCCCTGAATCAAGCGTTGTGGCCTGGCAACAACTACGGTGGCCGTGAACCAAGCGATGTGACCTTATTGCAACATCTGTGGTTCATCAACTAAAGTCCTGAAGCATGCGCTGTGGCTTTATAACGACAGCTGTGGTTCGTCGGCTGTTGCCCCAAACCAGACGCTGTTGTCTTATAACAACAGCTGTGACCCTAAACCAAGTGATCTGGCCTCAGATGTGGCTCTACAGCGAGTGTTGTGGTCTCACAGAAACAACAGTGGCTCATCAGCTGTGGCCATGACCCAAGAGCTGTGGCCTTACAGGAACACCTGTGGTTTGTCAACGTTGGTCTTGAACCAAGTGCTGTGGCCTTGCAGCAAGAGCTGTGGCAACGTACCAAGCGCTGTGGCTTTACAGAAACAGCTCGTCCGCTGTGGCTCCAAACCAAGTGATGTGGCCTTATAGCAGCAGCTGTGGTTCGTTAGCTGCAGCCCTGAAGCAGCTACGGTTTGTCAGTTGTGGCCCTAAACCAAGTCCTGTGGAATTCGTATTGGAATTCCACCATAAAACCTTTTCAAAACATCGTTGACCATAAGAACGGCTGCAAAAACATCGGATAACTCATTTGCTCGTTAAAAACTTCCACTGGTACACTTTTTAGCCGAAGCGGTGATTAGACTGATGAACGCCTACGTCAGTTGGAGTGTAGCAGTTTTATCTAGAAGAATTTGCGAAATAAAAATTCTTCAAAAGTTGCCAATTGGGGGACAAAAAGCAAGAAAAGAGAAACCGCGAAAATCGGGGGAGAACAATGATACGCATTCCCCAAACTGCAAGTTGTGTCCTTACAAAAGCAGCTGTGGTTTGTTTGCTGTGGCCCTAAACCAAGTGCTGTGGCCCTACAGCAACAGCTGTGGTGCCAGCTATGGTCCTGAATCAAGTTCTGTGTCCCTTCAGCTATAGCTGTGGTCGTTAACCAAGAGCTGTGGCCTTACATCAGCAACAGTGGCTTATCAGTTGTGGCCCTGAATCAAGCGTTGTGGCCTGGCAACAACTACGGTGGCCGTGAACCAAGCGATGTGACCTTATTGCAACATCTGTGGTTCATCAACTAAAGTCCTGAAGCATGCGCTGTGGCTTTATAACGACAGCTGTGGTTCGTCGGCTGTTGCCCCAAACCAGACGCTGTTGTCTTATAACAACAGCTGTGACCCTAAACCAAGTGATCTGGCCTCAGATGTGGCTCTACAGCGAGTGTTGTGGTCTCACAGAAACAACAGTGGCTCATCAGCTGTGGCCATGACCCAAGAGCTGTGGCCTTACAGGAACACCTGTGGTTTGTCAACGTTGGTCTTGAACCAAGTGCTGTGGCCTTGCAGCAAGAGCTGTGGCAACGTACCAAGCGCTGTGGCTTTACAGAAACAGCTCGTCCGCTGTGGCTCCAAACCAAGTGATGTGGCCTTATAGCAGCAGCTGTGGTTCGTTAGCTGCAGCCCTGAAGCAGCTACGGTTTGTCAGTTGTGGCCCTAAACCAAGTCCTGTGGCCTGAAGTCAAGTGATGAGGACCTACAGCAAAAACTGTGGTTTGTCAGTTGCGGCCATCAGTCAGGTGTTGTGGTTTTACAGGAGCAACAGGGGCTTGAACCAAGTGTTGTAGCCTTAAAGAAACAGCTGTGGCCTTAGAGCAGCAGATTTTATTTGACAGCTGTGGTCCTGCACCAAGTGATGTGGCCTTACAGAAACACCTGTCGCCCTAAACTCTTATTGATGTGGCATTGTAGCAGAGCAACAGTTTTGGCGTGTCAGCTGTGGCCTTACAAAAGCAGCTGTGGCCCCATCCATGTGTTGTGTCCTTAGTTAAACAGCTGTGAGTTGTCAGATGTGGCCTTGAACCAAGTGCTGTAGCCTTAGAGCAAGAGCTGTGGTTTTGTCAGCTGTGGCCCTAAACCAAGCGCTGTGGCCTTACATGAACAGCGGTGGTTTGCTGTAGCCTTACAGAAATGGTGCCAGGTGCTGTGTTCTTTAATGAACAGCCGTGGTTTCTCAGCTGTGGCTCAGAGGCAACTGCTGTGGCCTGAAAGCAACAGCTGTGGCCATAAACCTAGTAATGTGGCCTTGCTGCAATGAGATAAACGGAAAAAGTACAGAGACGCTGAGTTGTACAAGTCATAGAGAAACAGAGATCCAGAGGAAGAGAGAGAGAGAGAGAGCCATACAGATAGCCTACAGTGGTGCTTCCAAATCAAGCTGTTTCAATGATGCCAGAAACGCAAAGTGCACGTTCAACGGGACCGATAACTTTGCTTAACACACACCACACCAAATGCAAAATGTGAAGTCGTAGTTTCTCTCTCAGCTGATCCTTTTATACCGTACTACTTCACGTGCTGGCAATTAAGGTCGTGGAACGACGCAACTGGTATGGCGGTCTTCGATGAATATCTGCCGGCCACGGCCTTTCCAACATTTCGGTTTTGGTCGAGATGGCTTTCGTGCATTTCGTGACTCTCTTGGAATCCTTGGGTCGCATGACCGGCACGTCACACTTTCGCTTTCTCCTATCTTCTGGCCTTTTTGTGATAACTCGACCAATGGCTCTTTTTCACGGACAAACGAGGCGATAAGCTGCCGCACGAGAGCCGCAATCAGCGCCAGGCTGCAACGGCACCCTGGCGAGGACAGGAAAAACTTTTGGGGGCAAATGGGGGTTTAGAGCCACAATTGAAAAGCCAAAACGCTTGGTTCAAAGCCACAGTTACAAAGCCACAGCTAGAAGACCACTGCGCTTTGTTGTGGGGCCACAGCTGATGACCTACTGCTGTTAGTATAAGGCCAAAGCTGTAAGGCCACAGCACTTGGTTTAGGACCACAGCTGGCAAACTGGTGTTGCTAGAAGGCCACAGCTGGAAGGCCACTGCGCTTGGTTCAGTGTTATAGTTGACGAACCACTATTGTGACACTGGAAACGCCACAGCGCTGACAAATGACAGCCATTGGCTTGACGCCACAGCGTTTGATTCAAGGCCACAGCTGACGAACCACCGCTGTTAGTGTAAGGCCACAGCTAGAAGGCCACATCTGAAAAACTGGTGTTGTTGCAAAGCCACAGTTGGAAGGCCACAGCGATTCGTTCAGGGCTACTTCTGATAAGCCACTGGTGTGATTGTAAGGCCACAGCTGGAACGTCACAGATGACAAACCACAGTCGTTGGTTTAACGCCAGGGCAGAAATGCACAGCACTTGGCTCAGGACCACAGCTGAAAGGCCACCGCGCTTGGTTTAGGGCCACAGCTGTCAAAGTGTTGCTGCTGTAAGGTCTCGTACAGAAAGCCTCTGCGGTTTATTCAGGGCCACTGTTGACAAACCACTGTTGAGATTGTAAGGCCACGGCTAGAAGGCCCTATCCGTTGGTCTAGGACCTCAGCTGACAAACTGGTGTTGATGTAAGGCCACAACTATAAGGACACAGATGACGAACCACAACGGTTGATTTGATCACAAAGCTGAATGCCCACAGAACTATGTTCAGGGTAGCAGCTGACAAACCAATGTTGTGATTGTGAGGCTACAGGTGGAACGCTACAGCCGTTGGTTTGCCGCCACAGCTAAAAGGCCACAGCGCTTGATTCAGGGTCACAACTGTTAGTGTAAGGCCACAGCTGACAAACTAGCGTTGCATCAGGCCACATCTAGAAGACCACAACACTTGGTTCAGTGTCGTAGCTGACAAATAACTGTTGTAAGGCCACGGCTAAAAAGCCACTGCGCTATATTTTGGGGTCACATCTGACCAACGATATTGCTGCAAGGCCACAGCTGCAAGGCCACTGCGCTTTATTGCCCCAGCTGACGACCTACTGATGTTAGCGTAAAGTCACAGCTGAGAAGCCACAGCTTTATAAACACATCACTTGGTTCTTGGCAAAAAAACTTGGTTAAAGGCCACAGCAATGGGGCCACAGCACAGCGGAGGTCACAGTAGCAACTAAGAGACCAGATATGGGGAGCCACAGCTCTTGTTTACAGCCAAAGTTGGAATTTTCATCTCTCAGCCACACCTGAGCGGCCACAGCCAAACCGAAAAAGTGGCCACAGCAGAAACAAGAGCGCTACAGCTGGCCACAGCACTTGTTTAAGGCCTATAGTTGATATACAACGATTTCACAAGTTTCAAAACACATTGATCATGTTATGATATACAGGTTAAGTCCAATAAAACTGTTTCTACTGAAGGGAACCGACCTTTACATATAGGAGAGGCCCCCACTTGGAATTGTCCAAAAATTTGTTTAAGAAACTGCAAATCAAAGCGAATATAGTATTTTCAAAAGTATGAGATCTAAAATACGATTGTGGCGGTATGAATTTAGGAACTTAACTGCGCAGAACAAGGTTGACCGCATGGCAACATAGGTTGAGTGGAAATGACCCCAAGTTTATCATAAAAGGGCTTTTAATTGTGCGCTTAATTAGCATAACTTAACACGGGATCGCTTTCTTAAACAGAAAAAGTCGCTTTTTTAATAAAGCGCTAACCAACGAAAATGCATCAGCTAAAAAACTACATCGCATATATTAGGGCCACAGCTGAAAGGCTACAGCTATTGATTTCGAGCCCCAAGGGGAAGGCTACAGACTTTTTTTTACCACAGTTTTGAATTGGGGACCACTGCTGGAAGGCAAGTAATTGCAGTTTATGGCCACAGCCTTTTGAGAGAGAGAGAGAGAGAGAGAGAGAGAGAGAGAGAGAGAGAGAGAGAGAGAGAGAGAGAGAGAGAGAGAGAGCGGTGGAAGGCAAATGTAACAAAATACGATAGAAATTTTAAATGTGATTTCAACTAAAATATAGTTTTCTTCGTCCGCTACATTGCCCACGTGGAAACTGTCTGCCTTTTATAGCAAATTTATACAGGGAAAGGTTGCGAAATTGAAATCGTTCGCGGAATTCCCACCATTTATTGAATTCTTTGACTATTCAGATGATGATCGCTGCTCTCAAAAATGGAAAAATGTCTTTTGAGCACGTGTACGCGTGAAAGCGTGCGTTTGTGTGTAAATATGACTTGCTAGAATGTGAACGCGTGTGTACCTGTGCATGCTTGGGTAAGTTTGTGGAATGTATACACGTGTGCGTGTGAATTTTAAAAATCACATAAATAGGGGGACATAAATAGGAAGTTGAATACGGAGATTTTTTGTTGTTGTTGGAAATCTTGGTTATGAGGATCATCTAATGTCCAAGAGCTTTGAAAGGCTGCGCAATCTGCATAAGTTTCCTCTTTGTGTCGCCTTCAGGAAAACTGGACAGGTCGTAGTACAGAGGGGCGGTCGTCAGAAGCCTGAAGAAATTTCGTTAGCTCGTTAGAGAGAGAGAGAGAGAGAGAGAGAGGGAGAGAGAGAGGGAGAGAGAGAGGGAGAGAGATCAACTTACCACTCAGGGCGGATTTCAGTCACAGTCCTTACGAAGTTGTTGCTGGTGAGAACGAACTCGTTGTAGACCACCCAGGAAGGCTTGCGGTTAAAGGTCTGAAAACATATTATAAAAATTTTGGTTCTGTGGCATGCTGTGGCCCTATAGAAAACACGGCGTGGCCTGTTTTCAGCCGGCAGTGGCCTTGAGAAACCAGCTGTGGCACCGGAGAAAGCGCGGTGGTCCACTACGCTTTTCTGAACGTTTAGCCCGTCCTGTGGCGCGCTGAGGCCTACTGAATAGCCCGTACGTGTTCTTTCACGCCACGTTTCTTTTGAAAAAGCGCTGTTGTCCGATACAGCGCTCTGTGGCCTTCTTTAGCTAAACGCGATGTGGCATATCAGCTACACAGGTGTGCGATGTGGCCCTGTTGTGGCTTCTGTGGCCAGCTGTGGCCTACCCTACTCACCGTAGAAGGATGCAGGTTGACAACTTGATTGTCCTTGACTGTCACGTAGTTTCCACTCTTCTCACAGTGAGCAACTTGCATAAAGAAGCCGGTGACGAGAGCCTTCTTGATGTTGAGGAAATAGTCCTTCGAAGTAAAGTCGGTCGAGAAAAGCTTCAGATTGAACTGGAATTCAGAAGTTATTCAAAATCTTAACTGAGGGGTACCTTTTCCATGATTTTGGCCAACTGGGCTCGAACGGTGTCTGCGGCCTTCATGGTACGGTAGTTGATGAAGTTGTCGTGGCACCACTTGGGGTCTTCTTTGCCTAAAAAGGAGATTGTCTCTGTCGCTCTCTCTCTCTCTCTCTCTCTCTCTCTCTCTCTCTCTGTCTCTCTGTCTCTCTGTCTCTCTCTCTCTCTTTCTCTCTCTCTCTCTTTCTCAAAAACCCACTATGCTTAAAAGCGTGGTAGACATTCAACAGTGTCAGATGGTCTCCATCGATGTGAGCGAACCTAGCCCTCGCCTCATCCGCTTCCTTCTTCGCCTCACTTGGTCTCATGAAGCACTGAGGCACTGAAAATGTACGATAATTACCCCCAATTAACTTCAATCTTACCTGACAACATCGCTGTGATCGACAAAATTTCATTGGAGCAGTTGAGCTTCGTAGACTCGATCAACATCTTCGACAGCTGAGGGTCCAGAGGAAACTCAGCCATCAAAGAGCCAAGTTCCGTGAGGTCTCCTTCATCTGTGATGGCTTGAAGGTAGTTCAGAAGCTCCAACGCCCTCATGAGAGTCTCCGGCGCGGGAGGGTCCATGAAGTCAAAATGAACCAAGTCGTCGATGCCCATCTTCTTCAGGTTGAGCACCACATTTCCCAGGTTAGACCTCAGAATCTCGGGGTAGGTCTGTTCTTGGAGCTCGTTCTTGAAAGCAGCTTCAGTGTAGAGACGGAAGCATTTGCCTGAAAATGCACTGTGACTCGGTTAAGTGGGCGGAGCCAAAACTTCCAATGGGCGGCTAAGTTAAAACCATACCTGGTCTCGTCCTTCCAGCACGACCGGCTCTCTGTTGGGCTGAAGCTTTCGAAACGGGGCAAACCAGAAGAGACTCCACGCGGATTTTTGGGTTATAAACCTGAAAATCGCATTTCAAACTTTCAAACTCCAAAAACTACCTTTTGCTTTGAAAAACCGGAATCAACCACGAAGACCACTCCATCGATTGTGAGAGACGTCTCGGCAATATTTGTGGCAACAACGCACTTTCGGCCTGAAATTGAGGAATTTAAAGGTCTAACTGGGTAAAAAGTACCGATGGCTCCGTTGGGTTTGGTTGGAGGAGCTGCTTCGTAGATTCTCTTTTGGAGGTCGGCCGAGAGGGTTGAGTAGAGGGGAATGCAGGTGAGGGTGCCGATGTTTGGTCCGAATTTGCTGATTCTGACATTGAGTTTCTTGCAGGCTTCTTCGATTTCCTGAAAAACGAGGGGTAAAGAGAGATAGCGATTGAGTGAGAGAGAGAGAGAGAGAGAGAGAGAGAGTATGTACCTCTTGACCGGTCAGGAAGAGGAGAATATCTCCTTCTCCTTCGTTGAGGTGAATCTGGGTTACGGTGTTGATCGCAGCCTCCAAATAGTCTTTTTCAGGCTCCGGTGTGAACTAAAAATATCATTGTAGTCAGAAAAGAGTAAAAACTTACGAAAATCTCAACAGGATGTGTTCTTCCTGGAATGGACATCAATGGAGACCCTTCAAAGTAGTGTCGGAACTTTTCGGCTTCCAAGGTTGCAGACATGATGATAATCTTGAGGTCTTTTCTCTGTTTTACGACTTCCTGGAACGACTTTTGTCAAAAATCTCACTCACTCACCCCCTCACTCACTCACACTCACTCACTCACACTCTCACTCTCACTCTCACTCTCACTCTCACTCTCACTCTCACTCTCACTCTCACTCTCACTCTCACTCTCACTCTCACTCTCACTCTCACTCTCACTCTCACTCTCACTCTCACTCTCACTCTCTATCTTTCCTACCTTTAGTAGTCCCATGAGCACATCAGTAGAAATGGTTCTCTCGTGAGCCTCGTCCAAAATCACCACACCGTAGTCGTTCAGAAGAGGACAAGTAGTAGCCTCTCGTAGAAGCATTCCATCAGTGCAGTACTTCAGAAGCGTGGCTTCAGAAACCTTGTTTTCAAAGCGGATGGCGTAGCCAACTTCTTCTCCAAGCTAAAATTAAAATTTATGATAGAATGGTAAACTTTCCTACCTTCACGTCCATTTCCTCTGCCACCCTGGCTGCAACAGACATGGCGGCGACTCTCCTTGGCTGGGTACACGCGACGAGTTTCTTTCCTCGCCCACCCGTGTGCTCCTTTACGTACTCCACACACCACTGCGGAATCTGGGTGGTCTTCCCAGATCCTGTCTCTCCCATGAGGACCATGCCTAAAGAAATTGGTTAGTTGAAGCTATTTCAAAGATGGACTTACATTGGGTGTTCTTTAGCGTTTCCAGGAACTTCTCCTTGTGCTCCCAGACAGGAAGTTGACGACGTTTTTCAAAGATTTGGTAGTACTTCTCGGAGAGGGGGCGACCGGTGAAGGTATTCATCTGAAAGAGGTAGGTTACTTATGGTGACTGTTATGGGAAAGAGCAAAACTGATGGAACAAAAGGGGAAATAGGTGGAAGATAAGAAACGAGCGGGGGTTTGAAATTGAAAACGGATTGGAGATAAATGGCTCAAACCGGTGGTAGGTCAATGGTCAAAGAGTAATAAAGGAAGAAAAAATTGAAAGAAAGCGATGGAGAGAGATATTTAGACAGCGAAAGAGGGAGTAAGCGAAAAAGACTGATACATAGAGAGTCTGCAACAAATAGGAAGATACAGATACATTGAGAGAGAGAGAGAGAGAGAGAGAGAGAGAGAGAGAGAAAGCGATACAGAATGAGAAAGATATATATATATAGGAAAACCGAGAGAAAGAGATACAGTTAGTGACATAGAACGGAGAGAGAGAGAAATATATGCAAATATATGAAAGGAAAAGAGAGAGAGAGAGAGAGAGAGAGAGAGAGAGAGAGAGAGAGAGAAAAGCACAGAGATAGAGACTGACAGATAGAGAGAGAGAGAGAGAGAGAGAGAGAGAGAGAGAGCTGCGAAACTTCAACTCGACCCAGAGCACACCCCAACTCTAAAACACTACCTTTTAAACTCTCATTACAGTTTCACTATTTTCTAAGGTCATAATATATTAATTGCAGTACAAATAGTTCGCTTTTTGCGAAAATATTTAAATAAATTCTTATTCAATACCTAGCATAATGCGCTTTTTTTCAATTCGAAAACCACTTTTCGAAAATCTAAAAGCCACATTTCGAATATTCTAGTGCACATATTCGCCTCATTTGCGGATCCCTATTGATCCCCGAGCCCGTTGTATAGCAGCCGCCCGATCAATAGCGCGGCCTATATATTCGAAACCACCCCGCCATATACCAGGAATGTTGAAAGTTTCGAAAATCGAGAGAGAATTACAGATTTTTGAAAAAGGAAATAGACATATTCGAAATATGTGGAGAATTCCCATCCTTCCCCTTGTAACCCCACCCCGGTTACACTACCCAGCGCGGTGCGCGCTGACTGCCGTTGAGCGATAGCGGCGGGTTTATATAGGGGCCGGCGGGGTGGCCCCGCCCCCTGCCCGCCCCGCCTCCTTGCGTACACAGCGTTTCGAAAAGATTATAGGAGCGGTCAAACATTGGAGAGAGGAAAGATTAATAGGAATTTTAGTTTGTTAGAAAAGAGAGCTTTGTATATCTTTTAAAGGTGTAAAGAGAAAGAGGGAAATAAAGACAAGAGAGAGAGAGACAGAGAGAGACAGAGAGACAGAGACAGAGAGAGAGAGAGACAGAGAGCTACAATCGTCGATCTTCCTCCATTTCGTTTAAGCTTTGTTACAACCAAAGTTAGGTGCTTAAACGTCCTAATCCCTAAAGTCATTGGTACCTTAACGTCCTAATGCCTGCCCACCTTCTGTTCGTTACGCTTTAATACCTCAACCCCTCTATACCTTACTCCCTAAACTTTAACCTCTTACCTTTACGCCTTAATACCTTTACGCCTTAAAGGGGCAGTAAGGGGCCTTTTCATTTCATTTTCGATCGGAAACGGTCGGAAATTATGCGAATGAACTATGCTAAATTGTCTCGCACCCTCCTCATTTTCACAGCTATCTCAGTGAATTAGAATGAATTCGGTTCATTAGCATCCCATGTAAATACCGGACACGCAGGGCGTACTGGCCATCCGCACAATCTGCGGATGGTCGGCCGTTTTTGGATACTTTGAAGCCAGGTCTGTCGAAAACGGTAAATTTTCGACCCATAGTCATATATATTTTCATGATCAGCGAATTTTTCTCTCCTAATTGAGCCAATGTTGTAAAACCCGTCCCTTTAACGCCTTAATATCGTGATACAACCTTAACGCTTTAATATCGTAAAGCCCTAATACCTTACTACCATAACACCTTATTACCATAACGTCTTAAAACCTTAACACCCTATTCCACAAGTTTCTCTGAAAAAAGAACACAGCCAATTTTCAGATCTTAAAAATTTAAACGTCTTAAACCGATGTTCATCTTCTTATAAATTGCGTAAGCGTTGTAAAGTGTGAGCGGCTTAAATTTAAATGATGGCTCTTCGAAATTAAGTTCTTAGTTAAATTTATACGCTTTTGTTTGTTCTTGTCCATCCTTGGTTGAAATATCAGCTCTAAGTTTCAGACCCTGAGACAAGATATTCGTTTTTCATAAATTGAAAAATTTGCCACTTCAATTATAAATATCACTTTATTCCAACTGGATATGACTTTGATTGGTTGTGAGCAACGGGGGAAAGGAGAAGTTGTGGCAGTTGAGAGCGAGGTGTAAATACGTACTTAACACTAGCGGGACTCGTAATATTATCGGGGCACAGTGAGATTTCAAGGCCTCAGGCGGCTATTTACATTGGCTTTAGAAGTAGTTGACTTCTTCTGCTGTCGTCGTTGTGACAAATTCGTTTCTTCGCCTTTCGGTTCCTGTTCTGGGGTCGACTCCGGGCTGGAAGTCATGGGCCTCAGTCACCTTGGTACGGCGATCAAAGGTTGCATGACCACCGTCCGAATCAGAGTCGCTGTCGTAGGTCATGTTCTGAAAAATTTATTTATTTCAATTAATTCAATTAGAAAAGTCTGTCATCTGTCATTACATGAATAGATTAATTTTGAAGCTGTATAACCCAATTGAGCGGCCTCACTCCTAAAATCTTAACGCCATAGTATCTTACGCATAACGCCTTAAACCTTATCGCTTTTACACCTTAACATCTGTATCTCTTAATGCCTTAATATCTTAGCGACATTAAACCTTGACCCCAAGATACCTGAACACCTTAACACCTCAATCCTAACTCCCTAATGTCGTCATTTCTCGACGCTTTAATATATAACCGTTGGAATATGTTAACACCTTAATTCCATGACGCCTGAACACTTTAATGTTTTTATACCTTAACATCTTGCTAAGTTAACAGCGTAACACCTTCACGCCTGAAAACCTTACCGCATGAAACCTTTAACACCTTGACGCTTCAATGCATTACAGTTTAACGTCCCAATTTCATTTAAAAAAACCAAAATATCTTAACGCCCCAACACCCTAACGCCTTAACGTTTTGACGCGCTGAAACCTTAAAGCCTCAATAACGAATTGCCTACAAAGCAAATCAAATTGAAGATTCGTTTAAAAAAGCCCATGAGAACGCTAAAACCAATATTCTCCCGCCATCCTATAAAAAGCAACAAAAACGCGCCAATTTCAAGATCGAGCCAAAATGCAAAGAAGAAAAAAAGAAACGTTCTTGACGATTAAATTATAGATTTTTTTTTGAATACCAGCAATAACGTTTCAGATTTATAAATTTGTGATGCAAAACTAACCGAAGCTCCTCTGCCTTCAGTGTGAGCTGCGGCATGGCGGAAATGGTCCGATGAGGTAACAGCAAACTGATCAACCTCCGTCTCCAATGCGGAACCTGCTGCTCCGCCCATTCCTGCTCCATGGCGTACGGACTGTGTTTGGCTGATGACGTTGCCCATCTCGTCTCTGACGGTGGTGGTGCGGACCTCCCTAGTAGTAACGTCAGTGGTCACACGCCTCTCAATTTCTTCCAAAGATCCATCAGATGAAATGGAGCCTCCGTCGTCCAAGTAAGCAGCCAGGGCTCCGGCGTTATCATGAGCCATCATGCCTTCATCGCCGTAACCGTTCTTCAGCTTAGCTCGAGGAATGGTGTAGTAGTCGGAGCCAAGGATTTCACGGCCTGATGCACTGCCTTCGCTTACTCCACGACCACCGAAGCACCTAAAAACAAGTTGTGGAATTATTGGAGAAAAATACTTACTTGCAACGGGCGCAGAAGTAGAGGCAACAGAGGAGGGCCAAAATTAGGAAAAGAAGGGCGAGGAGGAGAAGGAGGTAGAGTGGCAGCTTGGATGGTGCAACGTCGCAGAATTGACCAGTGTAGCCGTCGACGCAAGAGCAGGTGACGTTGTTGGTCAGAGCGTCATGGATACAGTCACCATGCCCGTTGCACAAACCGCAAAGAAGAGCGGCACAAATGCGACCGGGTTCAGAAGGATTGCCGTCGGAGTAACTAAAAAGCAAAGGTTAATATACCGGTACCATATTTCTGTCTTTTTTTCTTTTAATATTCCACTAACCCTTCAGGACACCTGCAGTCGTATCCATTCTTCTTATCAGTACAGATAGCGGCAGCGGAGCAGTTGTGGAGCCCCAAAACGCATTCATTCACATCAGCGTGTCGAAGACAAATAGCATCACCAAGGCCGGCCTGAAAATAACCGTTGAACTTTGTCTGATTAAAGAGCGAACCTCAGAAAGTCGTTCGGATTTTCGAATATCAACAAATCCGGATCGGCATTCACACTTTGCTTCTTCATGCACGTTATGGCAAGTGGAATTCAGGGGACAGAAGTTCACATCAGAGCAGTAGTCGATGGAACAGACGGAGCCAGGAACAGCACCCTCGGGAGCAGCGTTAACGTAGGGAGAAACACACTCGCACCTGAAATATTAATTAAAGTTGCTTTAAAAACAAAAAGTTTCAAAAATTTAAGTAAAATTTTTTTCTAATCAAGCGATTAATTTAAAATGCTGTAAGGTTAAAAATATAGCCAAAAATGAAAAAAAGGCGCTGCCTATACAAGTTATGAAATGTACTGCAGTGACTGCACGGTTTTTGCTAAACATCGTAGATTTGTATTTTTCCTTTTTAGGTTTGCTAGTCGTATCAATTAAATTTGCTGGCCAATTATTTGGAAAATTTTCTAAAATTAATTTTGCATAATTGTTGCAAATAAAACTCACTTGTACAAGTAGTCAAGATCAATGCATCTGGCATCTGGGGAGCATTCGTTGAGTTCAGGTTTTTCACACTCATTGACTCCGCGGAAGGCCAGACACTGTCTTCCAGGCTTGGTTGGGTTAAGGTCTCTGAATCCATCGGCACACTGACAAGTGTAGGATTTTCCGTTTTCTTTACACACAGCATTTGCGTGGCAGTCACTGCGGTAGCAGTTGGAGAAGGGGTTCATTTGATCAGGTGAGATGAAAAGCTTTGATGTTCCAACTTCAAAGTTGTTCTTCTTAGCGATGTATTCAAACAACTCGGAGAAAACGCTCTTAGGCTCGGCTACAGAACCACGGACAAAGTGAGAAGTGAAGTTGTAGAGAAGGCCGTCCTTCCAGTTGGCATTTCTATCCGATGGCTTTTCAATGTCGTTTACTTCAACAGAAACGAAGCCCTTGTTCAAAGGTGTCTTGTCGTAGCTTTCTCCAACTCCACTTTCAAATCGAGACACCAGCTCCTTATGATGATCATCCAAGGGGTTAGCCAAATTTGGTGAGTAGGTGATCTTTTTCTCTCCATCACGAATCACATAGAGGGGAAGATTCCAAGACTCCACAGCTCGGCATGGACTATTTCCATCTCTTCTCTTTTGTCCCTTGGGGCAGCCACAGACCTTATCGGCAATACATTCTTCTCCCAGTTCGTCGTTGCAGAAGGAGTTTCCACAAGGGGTACCCTTAGCAAGCTGAGTTTCCTGACGGCAAGGGTCCAGAAGGGTTAGGTCGTCGGCGGCCTTGAGGCGGTCAATGCGTCCTCCACGAGCCTGCACTTCCGCGGCAAATTCACGGAACACCTTGCACTGGTCGACATCTTCAGAGCCGGAAACCTTCACAGACGAGTTGATAAGAAGTCCACGGTCCCAGTTGCTAAAACAGTATAGAAGGGTCTTAGGACTTTGGGAACTAACCTGTTCTCCACCTTAGGGTTGGTGATGTAGTTAACGTCAGTTGTGATGTAGCGAGGTCCAATGTCGGTCTGTTTCAAGATGTCGCCAAGACCCTTCTTGGCAGACTCGACAACTTCGGTGTGGCCCGGGCTTCCAGGCTTGCTGTAGTCGGTAGAGTAGTGAAGGGGTTCGTCGTCGAAGTCCATCACGTGGACAACAAGAGGGATCTGCAAAAAATTTTTTAGCGATCGCAACCACAACTATTTCGCAATATCAACTGCAGTATAAGTATTTTTTATACTTTTTACTGTCATTTTTGTTTGCTTACCTCCTTAACGGCAATGCACTTGTCATTGGGTCCAGATCGGGCTTCATGAGGCCTGCAACCGCACTTCTCTCCACCAATGCACACTTCTCCCAGATTGATCTTGCAGTGTCCATTGCCACAGGGGATGAGGTTCGGGCTGAGGGTGGTCTTCTCCGCCTGCTGTGGCTGGTCGATGATCAATCCTAATTCTACTCAATTTCCAGCGTTGCCTTTTCCTGTCTTACCAATGCAAACCCTTCCAGTCTTTTGAGGATCGGTGCTTTCATCGAAGAACCCAGTCTTACACTGGCACACGTAACCATCATCTGTGTCGATGCAATCGGCGTTCTTGTCACAGTCGTTCTCCTTAGGGTTGAGGCATTCGTTGTACCTTAAAGGGTTGTGGTAAGGAAGGGTACTGTAGCTGTTCTACCTGCACACTCTTCCAGGGTTTTCGGGCTGCTCATCCTTGAAAGGAGGTTTGCACACACACTCGTAGCCGTCAATGGTGTCTTTGCAAATGGCGTGCTTGTCACAGTCGTTCAAGTGCTCAGATTGGCATTCATCAATAACTGAAAAACAAATTATTGATATAGGTGGTCTAGTGAAATAGCCTAAAGGCTTCAAAATCCGTTATATGGTTTCTACAGGTACGAGAACCGTTGTGGGAAAGTAAAGTCACTTTCAACCGCTATGAGTTTGACGACCTTATATGCCGCTTCTTGCCACAATGAGTGGCCGTAGGCCGCATATTACCGCTTTCAGTGGCCGAAGACTGCTTAGAATATTTTTAATCGCTTTGAGTGACCTCAGGCCGCTTCCTATCAAGGTGACCTCACAATCAGACGGTTTCTTACCGCTAAAGGTTCAAACCGCTATAGTTTTAAACCGATTTCAGTGCTAAATTTTAAGGCAGTAATAAGTTGTATGCCGCTTTCAATCACAGTCAACAGCCTCAGGTCGCTTTCTGCCGCTATAAGTAGCCACAAGCCGCTTATGCCAATGTGAGTGACATTATGCCAATTCCTACCGCTTACAGCAGCCTTTGGCCGCTTTTTATTATCTTTAGCAACCTGAGGCTACTTTCTACCAATATACGTAGCATTAATTTGCCGTCAACTTACTGAATTTGCAGTTGGTTCCTGGGTTGCTAGGATCTTGGTCGTGGTACTCGGCCTTGCAGCGACAACTGTACCCATCTTCCTTGTCAAAGCAGTCAGCAAATCGAGAGCAGTTGTTCAAGTGGGGAATACGGCATTCGTCGACCATGGCGAAACAGCTCCTTCCAGGCTTATTTTTATCCGGAGACACATCCTTAGTTCCCACAGGGCAAGAGCAAGTGAAACCGTCGTCGAGGTCCTTGCAAGTGGCCGCCGGGTCACAGTCATTTAAAGAAGAGTCCAAGCATTCGTTTACTTGTTCAACGCACATTCTTCCTAAAATTGGGGTTTGAAGGGACAAGCTGGTTGTCCTACCTGGCTTGTTGGTCATCTTGTCAACATATCCATCGCGGCACTGGCAGGTGTACTTTTCGGGCCCGTCCACTTCTTTGCAGATGGCGGCGACGTGGCAGTCGTGCTTGGTGTCGTCGAGGCAGACCCTCTCGACACAGCGACGGCCTTAAAAGGGAAAACATCTTTGTTCTGTCTTTTTTTTTTATATATTTTCTCTGATTCTATTTCTTACCAGGACGATGAGGAAGGGGGCTCTTATCCAAAAATCCTGCTTTGCAGACACACTCGTAGTCGTTTGCTCCACGCTCGAGACAACGGGCATTGTGGTCACAGTCGTGCTTTCCTCCCTCGCAGATTTGGTTGACTGAAAATATCTATCGGCCATGTTTTCACACTTGTTAAACGTAAGGCTAAACCTTATTTCAATTAACGATTGTGACTGAACAAATCATAGTATAAAGTGTTGAATTTAGGGTACAATTTTCATTATATTAACTCAGCAGTTACCAGCGAATGTTGATTGGGCGAACGAAGGCCTCGTGTTTGTACGGCCGCAGGCCGCAAGCGAGGGGGTGCGCGCCGTATTCACTCCTGGTACAGAGGAACTATAGCTGTCGCCAAAATGGAATCGTGCCGGTTAAATTAGAATGTTCAAGTGATGCTCTGTTAATATCGAAAATTCGAAGTCTACTCATCTGCGACAGAGCAGCCTTTGCATGTTTCCGCAATTAACATAAGATTTGGGTTTGGCGACAGCTATACGCTTACGATAGGGTTTGGTACATATTGGCATACGAAAGTTTAGGACACTTTTTGTCTTGGTGATGTTTATAAATTTGATTCGTAGAGATCATAGGTGGGCATCACACCGATCCTGTGCGGATCAACAGCCGATTTGAAATTCCGATTGTTGCATCGGGTCAAAATACGAAAAAAATAGCCCAACCACTATCGAACCGAAAATATTTCCGTCTTCTCGGGCCAAACATCCCTTTCCCGCAACCAAATTCCCAAAACCTCTCTTCACTCCGGGGAAGCCCCGCCCACCAATGATGGAGATGTCCGGGTAACGGAAAGACAGAAATGTCGCCAACTAGTGGAGGGGGAACTAGTTCAATGCCGGTAGAGTTCAAATCCAAAAACTTGCACGAATGTCAATAGAGCAAACACCCCGAAACTTGAACCTGGGCGATGAACGTAATTTTTGAAGTATTTCATGTACCATTTCGCTTAAAACTCTGGCCAAAAAAACGAAGCTCCTATAAACTCACCCTTCCTGCAGTCTCTTCCAGGGTTGCGCAGCTCATCATGGTCCACAAAACCGTCCTTGCACTGGCACTTGTAAGAATCACGAGTATCTAAAAGTTAGAGTGTTGTCTCTGTATCTCTCTCTCTCTCTCTCTCTCTCTCTTTCTCTCTCTCTCTCTCTTTCTCTCTCTCTCTCTCTCTCTCTCTCTCTCTCTTACCAATGCAAAGTGCATGTTCATGACAAGTGTTGGTATCCTTCCTGGCGCACTCATCCTTCAAAGCCTGGCACTTAAGTCCCGGTGTGACGTGAGGGTTCGGGGACAGGTCCACAAAGTCATTCTTACACCTGAAAACGAGCCTTCATTAAATTTTGAAAATCAAAATCCCACCTGCAGATAAATCCGTCGGGGAGATCGATGCACTCAGCGTCGCGCGAGCAGTTGTGAGACCCGTCGGCGCATTCGTTCTTTTCTAAAATTTGATTTTTAAATTGAAATTTGAAATTCACTCACGTCTTTCACACTTTCTCCCGGGCTTGGTTTTAGGATTCGGTGACTTGTCGAAGAATCCATCGCGGCAGGAGCAAAGGAAGGACTCGTCGGTGTCCACGCACACGGCGTTCACATCGCAGTCGTGCTTGCCAGAAGAGCACTCGTCGGTTACTGTAACGAATTTATCAACGCGACTATTTATGCATGCATGGAAAATATGATTCTAACCTAGAAATCTTTTTTTATCAATTAATGTTAAATGGTGTGAACAGAGCAATTCAAGTTTGAATAGAGCACCCGAGGCGCCAGGCCACGCCCATTTTCGGTGGCTGTCGCGAGCAGCCGCCGCTTCATTTTTTTTTTATTATCGCCTCGATTTTAAAGAAACAATTAAAAAAAAAATGTCATTAATTTAACTACTACATATTACTAGAGGTAAATACAATGTTTTTAAGCTCTCAGTGTGCCCCAGACGATGTAAAGGCTCTTGATTCTTCCAATTTACATCGTGTTGCAAAAAAAATGTTAATGTTATGTTAATTATTGTATAATTTAAGAACATTACCCACAGAAAAACTACGAAAAATTGAGTTTTTTAGAGGTATGTTTCTATTAGGGCGCGATTACCGCCTATTCACTGAAAAAAAGGAAAAAAAATCATCTTTTAAGGTATTTTTTGAAAAATCGGCATTTTAAAATCTTGTGTTTCTGTCATTAATAATAGGATCATCAAAATTATGATATAATTGGGTAAACATATAACTTTAAATACGTTTTGATGACATACAACTGATTTTTCTTCGCCTTCGACTTGAATTATCGCATGTTCCTACTTTTCACCTGCCGATAACGTTATAAGATTTTTTCTCTCAGATTGCGTTCTTACAACTTTAAAAAGTCTATAATTGCTTGTTTGGCAGGGGTAGTTGCCTCCATTTCGGTGCCGAAAATGGGCCAAAATGGGCGAAAACGGTTACTGTAGCCCAAAGTTCAGCTGTCAACGATAGGAAACTCACAGCAGATATCAGTTATAGGATGTCTCCTCTGTCCTCGTCCACATTGGCAAGTGAACAGACCATTCGAATCGGGGAGGCACTTTTCGTGTTTCCTGGCGTCGCAAGCGTCCGCGAGTGAGGGGTCGCAAGTGCCGGGAGATTGGCATTTGCCGGATTTGGCATTACGTTCCAGACCCTCTCTGGAAATAAAAATCATTTATTTATAAATAGAAGAACATTACCGGCACACGCAGAGGTATTCACCACCTGGGCCCTTGACGCACTGCGCGTTGGCGCCGCAGCTTTCGGCCGAACCGGGGTTGCACTCATCGGTGGCTTCGGAAGTTTCTTCGGGCTTGGTTCCGATTTCTGGAAAAGATTTATAAAAACGAGACTAAAATAAAACGGAGTACGGAGCAGTGCGTGTGCGTGTGCGTGTGCGTGTGCGTGTGCGTGTGCGTGTGCGTGTGCGTGTGCGTGTGCGTGTGCGTGTGCGTGTGCGTGTGCGTGTGCGTGTGCGTGTGCGTGTGCGTGTGCGTGTGCGTGTGCGTGTGCGTGTGCGTGTGCGTGTGCGTGTGCGTGTGCGCGTGCGTGTGTAACATACACCATACAGAAATGTGAGGAAAACTCACTGCAAACTCCGGTGACCTTATCCCTCCATCCCAAATCAGCAGGGCAGGTACACCTCCAGTTGCCGAACGGCGTCTTCTCACAAATCTCAGGATCCGGGCATGAGGTAGAAATCTCCGGGTTGCAGGCATCTCCTCCACAGACTTTGGAAACAGGGTGGAGGTCAAAGCCCTCAGGGCATGAGCAAGTAGGCTTTCCGTCTTTAACAACACAGACTTGGTTCAACGCACGGTCGCATCCACTATGACTGGCGGGGTCGCAGGGTCCTGAAACGAAAATTGAATCTCGGCTTTTCATACCGTAAACCTACCTCCAACACTGGTTTGGGGTCCTTCAGTCTGAGGGCAGGCTACTCTCTGGATGGCGGAACGGAGTCTGGTATTAAGGTCTTCGAATCCATTCACATGGAAAGTTCGGTCCTTGGCTCCGGAGATCTCTTCCAACTCAGAATCCAACACGTGGTTAGTCACTCCCACAGCGAAAAGTTGGATGTCTTGGCGTCTGGCGTTGTTGGCTGGGATTGTGACGTTGTCTTGACTCCTTCCGTCTGTGATGACGATGGCCACACGGCTCACTCCTTCGTTAACGGGACGGGCGCCTCTCCTCTGGGAGAAGGCCTCATTCGCCACGTGCTCGATAGCAGCTCCGGTTCTGGTAAGACCGGTGAGGTAGTTGATTCCGCGGATGGCTTCGTGGAGAGAACGGCTGTCCTTGTAGTCGCTGAGACCGAACTCGTGCCTAA
The DNA here is from genome assembly GCA_964057215.1 of Oscheius myriophilus. Classification (NCBI taxonomy): domain Eukaryota; kingdom Metazoa; phylum Nematoda; class Chromadorea; order Rhabditida; family Rhabditidae; genus Oscheius; species Oscheius myriophilus. The sequence goes on along the minus strand of OZ059904.1, from coordinate 27,781,355 downwards.
ACAGAGGATTGAGAGGCTATATAGAGAAAGAGAGAAAGTGTGAGAGAGAGAAGAGAGAGAGAGAGAGAGAGAGAGAGAGAGAGAGAGAGATCAGTTACCTAATCTGGTCAGAGTACTGAACAACGGAAACGCGAGTCTTCTCAGGGGCAATGTCGAACAGTTCGGTGAATTCAGACAAGAATCTCAGAACCTTAAAAGTTTGAAGTTTTAAAATCGCTTTTTGAAAAATCTTACCTCAGTCTGGAAAATGTAGGATCCGATAGAGCCAGAACCATCGATAAGGAAAACAAGATCGGTTTTTTGGGCGGGGCTGAAAATGAGTTGAAAATTTTGTCTTTTTGACTGACCTCACTCACTCACTCACTCACCACACACACTCTCTCTCTCTCTCTCTCTCTCTCTCTCTCTCTCTCTCTTACCAGCGAGTGCTCAGAGTGCAAACTCTTCCAGGCAGCAGATTGGCGTTCGAAGAAACATCCACGTATCCAGCGAAGCACTTGCAAGTGTATCCGTCCGGCAACTGAACACAGTCGGCATTCTTGTCACACGAGTTCAGAGAAGCATCAGAACATTGGTGGGCACCTAAAATGGTCTTCAGAAGCCAGTTTTTCTCAAATCCTTACCTTCTGAGCACCTTCTTCCCGGCTGGAGGTTGTACCTCGACGAAACATCAGTGTATCCCGATTTGCACTTGCACAGATACGATTCCTAGAAAAAAACGTTGTATCGGCTTTTGAGCTGTAGCTTTATGTGACCTGCTGTGGCCTGTTTTGGCCTTAAAAACCAACCTGAGTGTCCTCGCACACTGCATACGGCGAGCAGTCCGCCGTTCCGTCTGCGCACTCGTTCGTCACTAAAAAAGTCAATTAGGACAGTTTTAATTTATTTCCCACGGCCAATTTGGCTTTGAAGCAATTTCGAATAACGAAAGCGGAACACAGTGCAGATGCGTTTGGTGATAAACCCCCTGTCTTGCGACCTTTCATTTTCTTTGCGATATCTTATACCTAAAACCCTTTATGCTGCCAAACGGTCAGTTTGATAGAGACTATATAGCTGTTCAACTGGCTACTAAGATGTGGTGGCTGTGGCCGCTGTGGTCTCACTGTGGCCACCAAGCTAACTGGGCTTTGGTAGCTGTGGTTCTTAGTCTGCCTCTCTCTTTTTCTTCAGCGTGTGCTTTCCTCCTTCAGCCTTTGTCATTTTGAAATAGTGGTCCTGTGGCCGCAGTGGCAACATTGGCTGCCACCATATGGGACCGCGTTGGTCCTTTTAGTAAGTTCACTGTGGCCAGTGTGGCCTCTAGGGAACCAATGTTTTACCACTGCCGCTGTGACAGCATTTTGCTTTGTTGTGGCTGCTTTGGTGTTGTCGCTCTGTTGTGGCTCTTGTGGCCGTTGTTTTGCTCAGCTGTGGTCTTTATGGTCGATCCGTCTTGGCCACTGTGGCCACTCCTGTCACTTTCTTGCCAGGCCGCTGTGGCCATTATTCACTATCTGCCGTAACCACTGTGGCCATTTATGCTGCTCTGCTGTGGCAGCTGTCTCCATTTATGCTGTTATGCTGTGGTGTGGCCCTTATTTTCGCTCTGCTGTGGCCGCTGTGGCCGTGGCCCTCTTCGATATACTGTGGTCACAGTGGTGGTTTTCGCTCGGCTGC
>OZ059904.1:27712196-27769696 GCA_964057215.1 Oscheius myriophilus | reverse complement strand
GTCCAAAAACGGCCGACCATCCGCAGATTGTGCGGATGGCCAGTACGCCCTGCGTGTCCGGTATTTACAAGGGATGCTAATGAGCCGAATTCATTCTAATTGACTGAGATAGCTGTGAAAATGAGGAGGGTGCGAGACAATTTTGCATAGTTCATTCGCATAATTTCCGACCGTACCCGATCGAAAATGAAATGAAAAGGCCCCTTACTGCCCCTTTAAGAACCATTTAAGCTATCACAATTCAAAACAGTGTGTTTGGCGATTTTTCAGGTCCTAACCAGCTAATTTTACCGTTTGATGTCTTAATTAGTTCTTCCGCACAGGACCCCAAAATCCTCTTCAACCTTCGACTCGAGAAATATGCAGAATGTTACCAAAACATCAACTTCTTCGTTTTTAGAAGTTAAAATTATCCGACCCGTCGTAACGAAAATCGACTTTCAAAGTCGATTAGATCAGGAAAAAATTCACTTTTGGTAGGTCAAAAAATATTTCACTTTTAGCTTGATACACACTTCTACGAGGCATCGCTGTTTTACTTTCTAACGCATGCAAAATATATATTTCAGTATTTTTATATGTATTACTACCTGGTTCTTTCCCCTGGTTTTCGATGTTTCTTTGTGATAGTCCCAGAAGAGAAACCAAAGCGAAAACAGTGATTGTAAAGTGTGTGTCCTGTCTGGCACAAATTGTTCATCGATTCATGAACCCGGCTTTGCATCACATTTTGATATCCAAAAAAAGCTTACCTCTGATTTGAGAAGAAGGGGGAGAGGTACATAATTCCACCAGAGTTCCTAACATTGCTGGATATCCTTCGCCGCACCCATTTCATGTAGTCCTAAAGGAATTAATTGGCGTCGAAATAGACAATTCGTTAATGGATTAATTGCAAATCAATCGATAAATGGTGCTATAATCTTAAAATTATGATAACTACGTCATTATAGTGAGGTTCGTGACCGCAGCCACAGATTCAAAGCAAAAGCCGGCGCAGATCCTCAAAAGGTCATCAATTTTATGACGCAATTACTTAAAATTAGGCTATGTACCACCCTAAAGCAAACGCTTAGACCTTATCGATAAAACGACCTTATCTCTCCAAGAAAGCGATCCCGCAGTTAGGGTACGCCAATTAGGCGCTTTCGTTACGTGATTGGTCCCTATCTCGGGGGCATTTATACATTTTTTCGGCTGGCAAGCGGTCTTCCACTTCATTCTGCTGCGCTTGTGAGTTACTTTTACCGAACTCGTGCTTTATATCTGACCCTTATTACAATTATCGCCCTTATGGCGATGAAGTTATGGAGAGATTTCTTTCGCGAAGTAGTTAAGGAGGTTTTCAGCGTCACGGGGTGGGTTTTTATGTTCAAACTGTTATTTGAAACGTATTACTTCCAATACATTGTTGTTAATCGTTAGGTTAACCACAAATTAAATGTCTCTCTCAGTTTTCTTTGGTAGAGTGCACAGGCGTGCACAAAAACTTTTCCGCCAATCCATTATCCATTCCAGTAGCTACAATGTTTATTGTGGCTTCCCAATCGATATTTTGATTGAGATCCCTAAAAATCAATCGATAATATGTCCTTAGTTGGAACTTTGATATGTCGGCCTTGATGCTTATAGGCAATATGCCACCACAGGGATAGCAAAAGCCACAACACGGCCTCTGCACAGCCACAGCATAACTACAGGATAATTTGATCATTGCCGCAGTAAAGTCACAGCACTAGTGTCTCACGGCTAAAGAACAGCCACAACTCAGCCACAAAACAGCCAAAACAACGATATGACAACATCACAGTCACCGCGAGTCTACATCACATCTAGGGCCACAGCACGCGCGACAGTCAGAAAAGTTGTATAACAAGACCATATCTCACAGCCACAGCCCTCAACACAGCCACAGCACAGCCACAGCATTGCCAAGGCAAGAACACAGTGCATTCTTAGCACTGCTAGATCACAGTCACCTAGCAGCTATAGCCACAGAAATGCCACAGCGCAGCTAGAGCACAGACTTGGCACACAACATAGCTACCGCATTTGCACAGAAAAGCCACAAATTAGCCACAGCCAGACGCAGCACGGCCACAGAATAGCCACCTAGCAGCTACAGCTATAGAAAAACCACAACGCATCCACAGCGCAGCTTTACGGCCGCAGTATTGGCATAGAAAAGCCACAGCGCAGCTACAGCAAAGCCACATCATTTCCAAAACAAAGCCACAGCGCATCCATAGCACTGGTAGATCACAGTCACATCGCTTCCAAAGAACAGTCATCTAACAGCTGAAGCCACAGGCTAAGCTGCTTAGCTAGAGAAGATCCTCAGCAACACTGCCGCAGCATCGGCATAGCAATGGCACAACAGTGGCACAGCAAAGCCACAGCGCAGTTACAGCAACAGTAAGCCACAGCTGAGCTAAACGGCCACGGAAAAACCACAGCTAAATCTCCGCTAGACCGCGACACACTCAATGAACCATTTCACAGCCATATCTCAGATCAAAGCCACAACTAAGATACAATCTTCCGAGTGAAAAAAAAACACCAAAATTGTCATTATTATTCTAGTTTCCTTGTAAATATGTCAATTTCCCCTTTAAAACTCCCCCTCACCTCTAACGGAATAGTCCGCGCAGTCAATCGCGAGGCGCAAAAACGGCGCATTGTCCTCGTAAAGCGCCGCCGTCGCAACCCACATCCCCCGTGATCCGCGGCGCTTAGGCCTCAACTTATTTAACTAATTTTGATTTTTCCTCCTTGTTTGACAATCTTTCATGTTTTTGACTTCAGTCGTACTGATCTCTTTTTATTGTCGCGGCGGAACCAGTTGCTCACGCGTGGTTGCGCACCTGTTGCGGAATCCAGCTAGGGAACCGGGGTTTCATCTGAAAAACAAGATGAACCACAAGTCAATGATTTTAGAGCTGTTGCTAAAACGCGTGTTATCTTAAAGTTCAATTTGTACCATAAAAGTCAAGTCCTTGTAAGTGTTTCTCATTGTGGGGTCGTAGGTCTCTTTCTAGCACGTTTACCTCTTGACATCAGCCTCAAGAGACGTCAATTTGTAGTCTGCCTTGTTTCCAGCGGACTCTCTCTGTCTCTCTGTCTCTCTGTCTCTCTGTCTCTCTGTCTCTCTGTCTCTCTGTCTCTCTGTCTCTCTGTCTCTCTGTCTCTCTGTCTCTCTGTCTCTCTGTCTCTCTGTCTCTCTGTCTCTGTCTCTCTGTCTCTCTGTCTCTCTGTCTCTCTGTCTCTTTGTCTCTTTGTCTCTTTGTCTCTCTGTCTCTTTGTTTCTTTGTCTCTCTGTCTCTCTGTCTCTCTGTCTCTTTGTCTCTCTGTCTCTCTGTCTCTATGTCTCTCTGTTTCTCTGTCTCTCTGTCTCTCTGTCTCTCTGTCTTTATGTCTCTATCTCTATCTATACCTCTATCTCTCTCTTTCTATATCTCATTCAGTCTCTCTCTTGCTCTCTCTGTCACTTTCCCTCTTTAGAAACTCCTCTTTCTTGGTACCGTTATCTCCTTCTCCTTTCTATTTTCCTCAGCCTATCTTGATGCCTCCTTGTTCTGTTTTCTCCTTGCCCTCTTCATTTGCCCTCCCCTGTGACTCATTACCTCCCATTCCTCCACCTCAATCGTAACCTTTCTCTCCAGGTTCTTTTGCAACCTTTTCTCTTTGTTTCGTTGCCTGACTAAAACTGACTCTTCATTTCTTACCTCTCTACCCATCTGCGTCTCTCTCTCTCTTCTCTCTCTCTCTCAATGGCATCACGGTGTGGTTTAGCAAGCAAAAAGATCAGTTTGCCACATAAATGGGTAAATTTGCCGAATGCTCACACACATTTCGTCAGATGCATTGAAATGTAACCTAAACTGTGGTTAATGTTTGCTGGCATCATACCATGGTATTGAAGACGGTGTCATTTCAATCTCTCGCATGCCTTCTTTTCTTTATTTCTCTGTTTAACTGGTAGTGCCCGAGAGCTTCTCTAAAGTCAGATCCCAATGTCAGAACTCACTACAGTTGTGACAGTGCCAGTTCGACTCTCGCTTACATGGGTGGGCTTTTAATTCTTGTCGACCAAATCTGACAATTCCTAAACTGTTGTATAGGCTATTTTATGCTCATTAAGGTATCGAAATCCGATTTTTACAGGTGTTTCTCGTATTTGAGATAATTGCATTTAAATTTCGATGGGTGTCGCGCGCTGCGCCGGCGCCGCCGCCGCCTGACGCCTGTGGCCCGGTGGCCGAGTGGTGAAAGGGTCGGACCGCCACGCTATAGCTCGCTAGTTGGAATCCGCACATGCTGGATTTTCTTTTGCTTGTGAATTTATACATGTCTATGTGTTAGTGTCTCTGTGACAAAGCGGGTAAAGGGAAAGGTGCCGTTCTATCTCTGATTGTCTCGCCTCTCTTTCTCTCTCACTCTCTCTCTCTCTTTCTCTTTTCTCTCTCTCTCTCTTTCTCTCTCTCTCTCTCTCTCTCTCTCTCTCTCTCTCGTCATAATTCCACATTGCCACATGTAGCGATTTCAATAGGTTGTGCTAGTCATAAAACGCATTCCGGTCGGATCGTCCGCGCGATTCTTGCTTTCACCCTGGGCGCCACAAAACAAATGATTACACTTTCCCGTTGTCTGCCTGTATTGGAACGCGATTCCAATCCCGTCTTGCCCATTTTCCCTGGCAAAAAAGCCACGGCGCCACCAAATAAACGACAAATTTTGCAACTTCCGTGTTCTTTTATCTTAAATTGCATCTTGTCTTTTCGGTGCTAATCATGATTTAGGACTCCGGTTTTGCCTAGGAACTTTAGAGTACACCTGATACCTGGGGAATCGATCCCCCAACCTCGGGGTTACTAGAGCGAGGCGCGATCCACTGCCGCCCAGACGACCTACTTCCCGGTGTCCTTGATACTCAGTCAACGTAAAAATATCATTTCTTTGCGTTTAGACCTTAAAGTACCTTAAATTCAGCGATTAGAACTAAAAAGCAAATAAAAGCCACGTTCAGGAGTCGAACACGCGTCGCGTGCGCGGTAGTCTACCTCCTTCACCGCTGAGCCATTGGCGCGCGCAGGGGACCAATGGCCGAGTGTCTTTAACCCCGCCGCAATGATGCGAATGCAAAGAAAACTGTTTTTTGTATCCACAATTACACATCCACAGGGCGGGGTCTCGTTTGATCATAACAACCGTTGTAATTCTATGAAGAACCCGTTGTGATTTCTTCAGCAAAACCTCCCCATTTCTTTTGGGTTGGGGGCCGAAACCTGTCCGCTATTTTGTCGCGAAAACGCGAAAACTCTCGCCCCTTGACATTCCTCTCGATTGATAGCATGTCCTTCCACTTTTTGTTGACGTCATTCGTCCTCCTCTCCGAGGGATGGGCAGGGGGTTCCCTTTTGTTTTTGTGTTTTCTGGAAATCCGAAATTTCCTTCCCCTGTTTTGGCTGATAGTTTGATAAATTCGGCAAGTCTGTGTTAGAAAACACTCGAGATCAACCGGTCGCGACGATCAGTCGGTAGTCTCATTTTTTGGAGTCTTTAGAGAGAGAGAGAGAGAGAGAGAGAGAGAGAGAGAGAGAGAGAAAGAGAGAGGAGAGAGGAAAGAGACTAAGATTAAAGAGAGAGAGAGAGACGAATCAGAGACAGTGGCGTACAACAGAGGGAGACTTTTGGAATTCCCCTCATTCGATTAGTCTCTTCGACCACTACCCGTCATTTTACTCCTCCTAATGTATTTCCGGTCTTCTGGTCAAATCTCTCTCTCTCTCTCTCTCTCTCTCTCTCTATCTCTATCTCTATCTCTATCTCTATCTCTATCTCTATCTCTATCTCTACCTTTATTTCTCCTCTTCTCCGTTTCTGTCTCCATAACCCTCTTTTTGTTTCATTTTCTATTTTGTTCGTTTTGGTCTCTCTTTCCTTTAATTTCACTCCTCTGTCTCTTTGCCTCCCCTCTCTGCGTCAGTGTCTCTCCTCTTTGTCTTTTCGTCCCTGACTGACTTTTTGACTTGTTTCTGTCTCTTCACTCTGTTTCTCCCTCTGACTCTTGTTTTCCCCTCCCTCCGTCGCCCGCCCGCTCCCTGCCTTCATGCTTTCTCTCTCTCTCTATCTGTTTTCTATGTCTTTTCTCTTTTTTCTCTCTCTCTCTTTTTCTATCCTTATTCCTCTCACTCTCTTTCTTATTCTCTGCGCTATGCCCATGAAAATATCGTTGGTATTGCCTTCGATAGACCTTCGTATATTTAAACTCGTTTTTTATGAAAATGACTTTTTGATGACATTTTCTAAAAGATTGATGAAAACGATAAGAGTCCGAAGTAGATTTAGTTAGTGTGACCAATCTGGATAGAAACGGCAGAGATTTTATCTTTTGTAGTCAGAGTGTTGTGTTGTCCTAGCAAAAGCTGCGTCGACTGCATTGGCTTCTACGTTGCCAGAGTATCTTATGAAAATTGTAAATCTCTCTCTTTCTCTCTCTCTATCTCTCTCTAAATACACCTTGCCCCACACAGTATGCTCACTCCCCGCCTTATCAGTTTTGCGTGTGGGATCTACTGACATTGTCCAAACCAGGCATAGTGGGGGGGGTTAGTTTTGATATTTTACCATCCTAATGTACCCCCCCCCCCCCTACAGTTTCGAGGCACATCATAATTGTCAGCGCCCGCTTGCGCCGGTGACGCCTCGGGGTTTATGGCGTGGATGCCTAACTAGACATCCCTTGTGTGGCGGTCAAGGGTCGGGGGTTTTTCTTACAAACCCCACCACTCCAAATTTGCAACCATATCAAACGATTTTAATGTAATTTAACAAACATGCTAGTTTTTAGGTTAGTCTTGCACAAATTACTTGATTCCTTGATAGGTTTTGTATGCGGGCTCTACTGACATTGTGCTAGTTTGGATACTCAAATATTCAATCTCAATACAAGGCGGGGGGCATTCTCGTTGGCAGGGCTTAATTACTTTAATTACGCGCTGGGGTTATGGCGTGGATGCCTCACAATAGCTCCCTAGTTTGGGGAGGGGGTAGATTTATGTCAATCTGGAAGATTGGGGGCTTTCCAACATACCTCACCACTCCAAAGTTGCAACCACCATATCAAGCGATCTCAATGAACTTAAAAAAAAAAGATGCCATCTAGACCGCACCCGTAGTTAAAAGTGCATTCGAGGTCATTAGGACCACCGTTTCCCCCACTTTTTCGTCTAATCCTTCGATCCCAATCATAATAGTTCACTTTCTCTCATCATTTACCCTTTCTCTCCCATCTTTTGTCCTTACAGACTGACAGATGAAGTCACCTTCTTACACAGCGCAATTTATGGACGGGTTCGACCGGGGGCACCCACCGACTTTGGTGCCACAGCCGACGGCTAAGTCGATAATCGGCGTCTCCCGACCATTTCGCGCAGTTGAATTCCTCCTTTAACCCCGAAATTCCAACCAAAGTGTTTTGGAAAAATGTTTTCGCCGCTTGAAAATAAAAAATCCGAAAAACAACTCTTTATTTCTGCTTTCTCGGTAGAGAAATATTTAATTTTCTCTTTTTTTCGATAATTCGTTACGTTTTAAACTAATTTCAGCGCTAAAACTAGAAAAGCAACTAAAACGATCAAAATTGCCTCGAAATTTAAAGGACCGAATTAGGCGGATTACTGTATCATTGGGGCGCGGTTACCAACAAACCACACAAATCTGTTTTTATGAGAAAACATTGCTTTTTTATTCGTTTTAAGCGCTTTAGGTTTTTCCGATTATTGCTTACATTTCTTATTATTCACAGCGCTAAAACTCACAAATCGACTGAAACGGTTGATACTGCTTTGAAATTTAAACGACCCATTTATGTGGATTACTCTATCAATGGGGCGCGCTTACCTCCAAATCTGGGTTCTAGGAAAATATGTGACATTAGGAGAATTAGAATTAGGAATTAGGAATTAAGAAATTAGGAGAATAGACATTAGCGCCGCGAGACTAAATTCAGTTTTAATTTTTCAGCGCTTGAGGAAGGAGAAAAAACACATTTTCTTTGTTGAAATTTAAATTATTAATTTTCCCTTATAACTTTTGATATAGAAGTGATAATTCCCACAAATCTATCCCCATGATCGGTCAGTATTGAAGAATTTGAATGACTGCTACTGTAGTATTGGAGCGTATTTACACCCAGAGTTCGAAAACATAATTTTGTCAATTTTTGCTATATTTGCTTGTTTGTTGGTGTTAAAAAAGCGAAACCAACAGAATTTTTCATTCTTTTGAACGACCTCAAGTTTCTCATAGCTGTGTTCGCTGAGCCATTCGTTACAATGATTTTCACTAGCGGAACCGCCATTCTTGTACCGGCAATTACACTCCCACACCCTCCAAGGCCGTCGTTTGTTGTCTCTATCATCGCCGTTTGTCTAGTCTTTCGATCGCTTTTCATTTTTCTCTTTGGGTTTCGCTTAGTTAACGGAGAATAATTGATTTCCCAGCGATTTTCGATGATCGAAAGTGTAACAGAGTTGACTGAATAAAGTACAGGTCGCCGTTTAGTGGGGTAGCCACCGCCCATTCAATTACATCTAATAAAGGTGGAAGGTAAATTTTAAATTTTTTTCAAAACAGAAAGAAAGCATATTTTTAGATATATAATAGTTTTAAAATCAGCTACTTTCCCCCCCCCCCCTCTCTTTCGTATTCGCGCTCCATCGCTAATTCTTAGTACGGTAGGCTGGTCAATTTGACCTTGTGTTGGTCATTATCAATTTTGATGCTCGATTTGTGTCAAATATAGATTTTTCTCGAAGAATCATTTCATTTCTTGTGCTTTGAAGAGTGTTCCAAGAGTGTTTTATTTTCCATTTTCGCGCTCTTCGCAACGCCAAACAAATGGAACACTTTTTTTGGGAATAAATAAACATTAGTAAAGACTGAAGTTAACTTTTCTCATGAAAATAGAAAAAAAACTATTTTTATTTGTTTTTTTTAGTATGACAACCCCTTTTTACGATATTCGCGCTCCATTGCCAATTGTCAATTACAGTAGTGTGCTTGCGATTGATTGGTTGAGCTTTCCTTTGGCTATATTTTATAACAAAATTTGTGTTAAATCTACATTTGCCCACGAAATTTCCGCATTTTCCGCACATTTCTAACCTATTTTGTCAGTTGACCTTGATCTCTCCCTGGGAAACCCCACCCTGCAGCCCATATTCGGGTTATTCAAACATTTCGCCCAATACCAGATTGACATTACTGTTTCCTATGCTGTTTTCTCTGTTTTCTGCTTCAATTTCCTGTTCCTGTGACCTTTAGAACCCCATTTCCGCAGCCACCGTTGTACTTTGCTCATTTTAACGCATTGCGCGAAAGTTTCGCCCCATCTGCCACACTTCTAAGGCACTTTCGTTCGCTCACCCCCTGATTCTCATTCTTCGAAGGGTGAAAAATCAAGTTTTAAGCACTTTTTGACGAATTACTCTAACAATTAGCTTCGGTAAAAGCCGGTCTTTCATCGCATTCTTGTTGTTCTTTGCCATTTCTGTGTAATCTCTTCGTTAAATACCATTGGTCCACATTCTTAATTGATAAATGCGTCTTTTCCTTCCCGGACGGTCTTATTTCTTTGGTGGATGTTTTTGAAAACAATATTCTTGACTTCCAACGCCAAAAATCATTCATTAATCATTTATCATACTGAAAAATGTTAATTGGGCGTTTTCGACGAAGAAATGAGTATGTGGGTCCCAATGCTATTTTTGATCTGCTGGGTACTGTAAGAATGCGCGCGAATAGCAGAGTTTTTGAAAATTAGGATTTATATATTTTGTTTTTAAAATTTTAACGCCGTTTCGTAACTTAATTTTTATATTTTGCTTTTAAAATAAGTAAGCTGCAACAAAATTAGTGGGGAAATATAATAAAACTCACATTTTAACTTAACTTCGCCAAATTCGTCTGTTTTTTTCTTCGAGTTTTCTGCTGATTTTCTTAATTTATTTCGTCTCATTGTCTCTAATTTCTCTCTTTCCAGATGACGAAGGAGAAGGAGCGGCCAGGCTCCTGCCGATTGCCTCTGATCGTCTGCACCCTCCTCTCCATCGCCACTTGTCTCTTCGTCGGTCTCGCCCTCTACTTCTTCATTATTCCACAAGTCGTCCGATCCAGTATAATTCAGGTACTTTTCTTTTAAAATTACCTTAAAATTGCGTTTTCAGAATTCTCAATTAATCCAAGGCAGTCGTTTGATGGACAAATGGCTGCACCCCGCCTACAAGCAGTCCTTTAACATCCACGTGTACACGGTGAAGAATCCCGATGAATTCATGAACGGAGCCCTTCCCGAAGTCTCATCCACGGGACCTTACTCTTTTGATAAGAAATTGGAGCATAAGGTTGGTTTAAGAGGTTTAAAATGCAAAATTAACGATGCTTGGGCATATTTGTTAAATTAGGGTATTCAAGCAGTTAATTGTCATATGCCATTGTGATCAAACTACAGTCTTTGTTAAAGAGCGTGCACGGCGGGTGCCGAACGCCAAAATAAAGAAATGTTCGCATGGCGGAGGCTGAAATATACTCCAAAGCCAAAATACCTGTTAAAGGGCGGGATACTGTAGAACTTTCATGAGAATCTAAGCGCTTTTCGGGACCCATCGCATAAAAGTTGCGTCTAAATTATGTGGCAGTTTTCAATTTATAAATAGCCCTTGAACCCGTTCGCCGTGTTCGATTCGCCGTGTTTGAGATCATGAATTCGTTCGAACACTGAAACTGGTGCCGCGGGAAAAATGCACGAGAAATCAGGCGAAATCACGGATAAAATGGGTCCCGAGGTGACGTTCCAGAATTCAGATCCTGATGTTTTGATGTATCAGTATCCACAGACAAATTTTGGAACGTCTTCTCGGGACCCATTATATCAGCGATAGTTTATCGGCTAATGCCGGCATACTAAAGAAGTTTTGATTGTTTATTTGGAAATTACGCTAAAATATTTATTGAAATCGTTCTTTTATTCTAAAACAGTCATTTAATGCCTCCGCCTTTTTTTTGCACTGCTCTAACACGGTGAGATCTGGCCCAAGTCAGGACGGACCTGGCACCCGTCCAAGAAATCCGTACTGACTACGGTAATTCTTTCAAAATACACTGAAAATTCAAGATGTACACGCTGAGTAATACACCCAGCGTACACCTTGACTTGTCAACGGCGCGATTTTTGAATTTCAATGATTTTTCAAATGAATTACCGTAACCAGTATGGATTCCTTGGACGAGTGCCAAGTCCGCCTTGACTTGGGTGGCTGGTATCGCTGGTCTCGCCGTGCTAAAGTAATTTAAATGCCTTTATTTGCTCTGTATTTCTGCCCCTTGAGACCTTTTGAAGATTACAAAAAAAATTAGCCCCGCTCCTTTGTTTCATGGCTCTGAATTCAAATTACCGCCCATTCGTTTAATTATATTTAAACATTCATTTTCAGGTGGTTTCTGCCGAAAACGGTCGGGTGAAGTACCAGCGCTACCAGACCTACTACTTCAACGAGAGCTCCTCCTGCCAAACCTGCATCCTCGGCAACCGTGTGTGGGCTCCTAACATGATCTACCAGGTGAAATACCCCTAGCGGAATTGCAGACCGAAATCCTTTAGAAATTCGTGGAAGCCTCGTCTCAGCCGAACATGAGGGCAGCCGCCACCACGCTTCTGTCGCAGACGGCTTTTCTCGAAGTAGAAGTGGGAGAACTCCTCTTCGAAGGCTACAAAGACCCTTTCCTCGATAAGGTATACATTTTCAGAGCTAAAATTAGGGAAAAGAAGCTATAGCCCCACATTCAAATCAGCCCCCCTAAACACCCGCTCGGTTTGGGTCCCCATTTGACAATTCAATGAGCCCCCCATTTCAGGCGCAGAATGGGTAATTCATATTTACACCCCATTTTTTTCAGTTAAGCCCCCCATTGATGAGTATCCCAATTCAGTTAAGCCCCGCACTAGTAAATATTCCAATTCAGTTTAGTCCCCCTGCACTAATGAGTATTCCCGGTAAACTAGTTCAGCTTTCAATTGCGATGGGTTAAATGAATTCAATGAATCCTCACACACTCCGTGATTTAGTTATGCCCCCCCCCCGTCTTAAATATCCATTGTTTTGGGGCGCAACCGAGCGTGGAGGCTTATTTGAATTTCTCCCTAAATTTGGCCTTTATTGTGATTTTATAAGAAATGTACACCCTTTCCTTGCTAAAATCGTGTTTTAAGGTCTGTGAGATCCCCTTCATGAACTTCGTCTGTGACTCAATTCTGGACCTTCCCGATAGAATCGGCCTGTTCTTCGAGGTTATTTGATTTTTACTGGAAAATTCAATATTTTGTTTTAGAAAAACGGCACTACCGACGGAACATTTGAGATTTTGGACGGCACGGCGGATCCTAAGGAACTTGGACAAATTGTGTCCTGGGAGGGGAAGCACGAGTTGGACGAAGGATGGTGGCAGAACAAGGAGGCGAGGGCGATCAGGGGCACGGATGGCTCCCTCCTGCCGCCGTTTATTCAAAAGGATCAGAAGATTTGGGTCTATGTCACACAGTTGTGCAGGTGAGCAGAGGGATTTCTGATAAAGAGTGGTTGTTGCGAAACAGGCAGAGTAGTCGCTCTGAAGGAAAACTAATTATAGCTGTCGCCAAATTGAAATCGTGCCAATAAAATTAGAATGTTCAACTGATGCTCGGTTGATATGGGGAATTCGTATGCTTTGCATGTTTCCGCAATTAGCATAAGACTTCAGTTTGGCGACAGCTATAGACTGTTTACAAAAAATGTAGGTCCAAGGTATGGATCCGTGGCATAGCCCTATGAATTCTTCGTTGAAAATTCCGAAAACGGCCGGACACTCCAAGCAAGAAATTGAAATTTCGATATGCAAATGTTATGCCAAACGAACAAAAAGTTGGGTTCTCAAATGCCGGACCTGGCCGAGTGATTTTTTGGGACAGCCCGGCCCGGCCGTTTATGAAAATCGAAATTTTAAATTTTTATGAATCGGTACAATAATTTTTTAAACTGTTTTTAAAAAAAAACTTATTAATGTTTGTTACTAACATATAAGTCAGTATTAGTTGTACAAAAAAGAATGTCACCGAGCGGGATCGAACCCTGGTCGTGTGGGTGGCAATCTGACTGGGTGGTCCTGGGAAAACGGGCCGTCCAGGGCCGGGCCGATCAAAATTTTCCAACTGGCCCGACCCGTGAGAACCCCGCATTATAGTATTTTACTGTAGCCAACATTCCCATGGATTACTGTAGCAAAAAGTTGAGTCATTGTAGCCAGCAATACGGTAGTTTACTGCAAACAATAGCTGCGTTGCGGTAGTCAACATTACTTTAGCCTACGACAATATAGGATACTGAGGCCTTGTACGCAGCCAAATTTGTAGATTTGCCGAGGACTAACCCTCCTTAACTTCTGCAGTTATACTACTGATTCATTTTTTTTCAAAATGCCAAGAGAATGTTCCTTTGATATTGGAATGCATGGTTTTTTGTGGGCCTTAAGAATCCTTTTGGCATACCTCGGGAGAGTATAGTCAGCCTTCCCCAGGTTACGGGGGGTAGAGGCCCCAAAAACGCAGAAGTTGAGGGGGGTTAGGTACTATTATGGCAAAAATCAGCTCGGAAGACCAAAAGTTAAGGGGGGCTACACCAGTTTTGGTCCCAAAAGTTATGGGTGGGTACGTGAACTGTCACAGTCTCCCGAGGTATGGTTTTTGGGTACTACACTCACAAACGCTAACTCGGGGGTACTGTAATGTGGCATTTGTCTATGTTTACGTCCAAATTTATTTGTTTTATATCCCTCTTTCAGGTCCGTCTGGCTGGAATTCCACAGCGAAACCTCGGTCGGAGGCATCCCCGCCTACCGCTTCATGATGCCGGCCGATGTGCTCGACTACACGCGTGAGGAAAACAAGGGTTTCTGCAACCCTACGGAGAAGGTAAACAGCTCAAAGGGCCCATTGAAACGTGTTTTCAGCAATTCTTCAACTCTCAGAATGAGACCGGTTGCTGGCCGAATGGAGTACTTGAACTGTCCCAGTGCCTCCGAGGTTGGAGAAATATCTTTTTGTGATTTACGGGGTGTATTTTTAGGCCAGCCGCCTGTGATGATCTCTCTGCCGAACTTCCTCTTCGGTGCGGAAGAACTAAAGGGCAAGGTTAAAGGACTCGACGAGCCGGATGTTGAGAGGGATTCCATCACACTCGATGTAGAACCGGTGAGTAGGGAAAAACGTCAAAGTACCCTTTTACCTGCTCAAAATGACGTCATTTTGGGCACTGTTGACACCCGACTGGCGCGAAGTAAGGTAGATCACCCACACTTTGAATCCTACTGACATCCGGCTGGCACGAACCATAGCAGAGCACCCTTATTTGCAACCCGACTGGCACGAAATACCATACCTGGACACGGTACTGAAGGGGCTAAAAAAAATATGGCCCCTGCAAAGGAAGATGGCCTAAAAACTACATATTCCTATCATAGCAGGACGTGAGGTGCTCGGGGTACCTACGTAATGCGAATTTTGGTTGAATATGGTAACAAAAAACCAAAGGGGGCTTACGTTACCCCCGAGGCACCATTTGGGGGGCTTACGCATCCAACCCCCCAAACGCTGTCCGTCCAGCTATGATTCCCATTTTTACAAGGTCATCATACAAACCAATCCCCCAATACCAAGGTCCCGCAACCACGTGTCCAGGTATGCGAAATACCGTAGACCACCCACATTTCGAACCCTGTTGATACCCGGCTGGCACAAAATACGATAGACCACCATCATTTTGAAATTTATTGACATTATGTTGATACGAAATACGGAAGATCACCCACATTTTGAACCCTATTGACTCCCGGCTGACTCAAAATAACGTACGCAACACAGCAAAACATTGGGACGCGAAGGGAACGAGGATTGTCGGGACTATGATACGACGTGGTGGTCTCGCCTAGATGGGTTTAAACTGCGGGTATCTTTTGGTTCCCCGAAACTTATTCCTGATTCAAATTTGTGGGGGGTCGCTAAAGCTTCAGTGACGAAAGGGCTCGATTTACGTGGAAAAACTATTTTCGTTTTTTTATAGCTAAACATTACATACCAATTACAGTAATAATATTTTCAGCGTACCGGTGTGGTCCTTCGTGCCAGAAGACGTTCCCAAGTGAATGTGGAGATGTGGCACGGAAAGGGCAAAGGCCTCGAGTTCCCGTGAGTGACCCATGAATTTTTATTTAATTTCATCGTGTTTTCAGTATAAATCTGCGCAAGATGAAGTCCACCCTTATGCCTGTGATTTGTGTGTACGAGGACGTCGAAATCGATTCTGAAACGCTGGAGACGTTGAGAAGTGAACTTGTGAATACGGAGTGGCTGGCCTACACCTCGGCAAAGGGCATGCTGGCCTTTGGCTTGGTTGGCATTCTCGGAGTGATTCTCGTCTATTTGTATAAGGTATTTATCTTTTTTGATAGCGACAGCGAAATAATGGCACCTTTAAAATGCTATAAATAACAACAGCGAAACAATGGCACATTGTAAATGTGGGGATGTGGCATCCACTTCCTCGGTAGAGGCATATTAGAGGCGGCCTTAGGCTGCCTAATTTTGCCAAAGCGGCGTGAGAATGCCAGGAATAGCCGCCCAATTTTATAAGAGGCGACCTCAGGCTGCCCAGTTTTGTCAGAAGCGGCCTGAGGTTGTGGAATTATGTCAAAGCGGCCTTTGGATGCCAGGACTAGGTGCCTCTATGTCAGGCGGCCTGATGTTGTCAAATTTTGCCAGACGCGGTCTTAGCTTACCGATTGCTTTAAAAACGGCCTGACAAAGCCAGTAATATGTGCTAAATTGTATTAAAGGCGGCCTGAGGTTGCCCAATTTGGTCAATAGCGGATTGAGGTTGCCGAGTTTTGTCTGAAGCGGCCTTAAGTTACCAAACGGTATAATAGCGGCCCTAGAATGCCAGGAATAAATGTAAAATTTATTAGATGCGGTCTTAGGTTGCCGAATTTCGTCAGAGCGGCCTGAGGTTGCCAGGACTACCATCAATCTATTTGTGACATCCATAAATATAACATTTTCAGAAGCGATCGGAGAGAAGTGGGAAGCGGTCGATCGCACCTCTGCCCGGCTACCACCCCAGCAACGGAAAAGTCTGATCTCTCGCCTGCTCTTCCCCTCTACTAATAGTTTCACCCAGCCCGCCTCCCTATTAATCCTGTAAATGATCGTGATATTGCTCCCGGTTAACCGCTTTACATCTATTATTGTTAAAGGTCTGAAAGACCCCGCCCAATTCGCTACGGGTGCAGCTCGTGTGTATATATTTTGCATGTTGAGATGAAGAGATTGTCACTACTTGTGGTGGTTTTTTTTATTTGGTACGGGGGAGGAGAAATAGATGACAGAAGGCCGGTAAGAGATCCTCAGGCCGCTTGTGATAGAATTCGACAACCTCAGGCCGCTTCAGACAAAATTCGGCAACCTCAGGCCGCCTCTAATAGAATTTGGCACATGTTCCTGGCATCCTCAGGCCGCTCGTATAACATTCAACAACCTCAGACCGCTTCTGACACAATTGGGCAACCTAAGACCGCTTCAAATGGAATTCGTCACCTATTCCTGGTATTCTCAGGCCGCTTTGGCATCATTCGACAGCCTCAGGCCGCTTCAGACAAAATTCGGCAACCTCAGGCCGCCTCTAATAGAATTTGGCACATATTCCAGGCATCCGCAGGCCGCTCGTATAACATTCAACAACCTCAGGCCTATTCTGACACAATTTGGCAACCTAAGACCGCTTCAAATAGAATTCGTCACCTATTCCTGACATTCTCAGGCCGCTTTGGCATCATTCGACAGCCTCAGGCCGCTTCAGAGAAAATTTGGCAACCACAGCCCGCCTACAATAGATTTTAGCAACTAGTCCTGATATTCTCAGGCCGCTCTGATAGCAATCGACAATTTAAGGCCGGTTGTGACAAAGTTGGGCAACTTCAGGCCGTCTCTAATAGAATTATTCATCTTGAGGTAACTTCAAAGGAAAGCCCACCGACGGCTACTTCGGGCGAGAATTTAAAATATAAAGGTTTTAGGGTACTTGTCAAGCAATTGGTGTGGTTTTAAATGTTTTTTCCAGCAAAATCTAGCAGGGCCGTGAATTTCAAAGGAATGGGAGGAGGCAGCGGCTGCGAGAATTGTTTACAGCTGCAGAAATCCCCGGCGCTTGCGAAATATTGACCAAGGTTGTGCAATCGGCGCAGTATAAAAGGCCCGGCGGAACGGAAAACACACGCGTTTCGGAATATTTAGGAGGAATTGGGAATGCATTATTCGAATATGCTAAGGAGGCGATGATTTGTAAGCTTCTGAGAGAATTATAGCGACATATTGTCACTAAACTATTTGTACTTTAATTAATTAAAAGCAAAATAATTTTTCATTAAAAATTTCTTTCAAGGTGACTTTCAGGTGTTGGGTCTCGCCACGATTCTAAAATGTGTATGTTGGGTGGAGTGCCAGCCTGCGAATCTAAGGATTCTCGCGCGTGCGGGCGACCATTCGCGTTCGGTTTTTTTTTGTTTTTTTTTCAGTTTTTTTGCTTTTAACATTTAGTTATTTACCATAACTAAGGTTTCGAACATTTTCTATACCACAAAATACCTAAAATGTCGTTTAGAGCAGAAAAGGACGTTTAGTTTGTACTTAACTTGTAGTTTTCTCTCATTTTCCCGCCAATTTTTGCTTTTGGTGCCAAATCTCCGCGCCTCTGGCGCTTTTTCTCATCTCTCTCCCTGTCATTTCATGTTTTATTGCATAATTTGTTTTTTTAACCCTTGTTTCAACTATTTTCTTGTAAATATGTTTAAATTTTTCGAAATCTTAACCCGAAAGTATTAAAATATCGCTTTTTTTTTAAATCGCGTTCTTCTTGTTTTGAAAACCCTGTACTTTCACTTTTTTTAATGAATTCCTTCCAAAACTTGCGTAATTGCGTCAACCTCTTGTTTCTTTGGTAAAACGGTGTTTTAGTCAGTATTTCCACTTTATCTGTTGTTAAATGATCGCAATTTTCTCTTTTTTGCGTAGCTTCTTTCTGCAGTTAGCTGACTATGTC
The DNA here is from genome assembly GCA_964057215.1 of Oscheius myriophilus. Lineage (NCBI taxonomy): Eukaryota > Metazoa > Nematoda > Chromadorea > Rhabditida > Rhabditidae > Oscheius > Oscheius myriophilus. The sequence continues at coordinate 27,751,514 of OZ059904.1, read as the reverse complement.
TTCAATTTTTACGTTTCAGATGAGTTCGCGGGATGACGAATACGACTACCTCTTCAAGAGTCAGTTATTCTTCCATTTTTCGTTAATTTGTCACTTTAGTCGTCCTGATTGGAGATTCCGGCGTGGGGAAGTCGAACCTGCTGTCCCGTTTTACCCGGAACGAGTTCAACCTCGAGTCCAAATCCACGATCGGAGTCGAATTTGCCACTCGTAGCATTCAGGTAAGATTTATTTCGACCAACGGTTTCATTAGTTGTTTTATTCGTTCTAAACTCATTTTTCTGTATTTCAGGTTGAAGGAAAGACCGTCAAGGCTCAGATTTGGGACACGGCTGGCCAGGAACGCTACCGTGCAATCACGTCCGCCTACTACCGTGGGGCTGTGGGCGCCCTCTTGGTCTACGACATTGGTTGGTTTTTGTGTTTATCTTTTCGTTTATTTTCGTAAAATTTGTTGAAATTTTATCATTTCAGCCAAGCACGTCACCTACGAGAACGTTGAGAGGTGGCTGAAGGAGCTCCGTGACCATGCGGATCAGAACATCGTCATCATGCTGGCCGGGAACAAGAGCGATCTGCGACACTTGCGCGCCGTTCCCACGGACGAGGCGAAGATCTACGCCGAGAAGAACCAACTCTCATTCATCGGTGGGTGTTTGCTTGTTTCTTGTAGTTTTGATGCGTGTCATTTACTTGAAATACCCGTTGTCAGAAAAAAAAGTTATGCAATTCAACCTATAAGCGCAAGAAGGCGGCGTAAAAAATTTGCCTTACCTTTAAAACACATCATTTTTGAAACCATTCATTGTGTTTTATATTTTTTTTTCAAAGAAATAGACTTTTTTGTATGTAAAAGCGGGTCATCAAAATTTCGATCAATTTCTTGGATTTCTAACTGTAAAATATTAAATTTTGTTATCGAAACTAACCTTTTAACTCATACTCGGTTATATTCTTTTTGAAATGGCTAACGATTGAGCGTGCTAGAGCGGTAGGTTGTAGTACACGGCTAGCCGTCCAATGGAATCCCCGGGCACATTAAAGGACTGCCTCCTGTTAAACGTCGGGCAGGAATTGAAACTTTCCGACTCTTGCAATTTTGACGTTCTGGATGGTTTTTTGATTTTCTGCCTTTAAATGGGAGACAATACAATGAAGTTTCGGAGGCAATTTTGGTGGAGTTGGAAATTCACCCGAACAAAAGGTATAAAGCATAAACTTCAGAACTCAGCGGGTATTTTTTCGGTGGATCTGAAAAAAATTGCTTCCAAAACTTTCATTTATTTGCTGTTTTTTAAGCATTTAAGAATTTTTAATAAGTCAGAAACAACGGAGAACTAGAGTCGGAAAAATTTTTCAATTAGAAATTCATAGAACAATATTGGTCCCACAACGATTTGAGGAGAAAAGTTTGCCGGGAACCTCGAATTTTTAAAATATTGCAATCTGCCGCACAGTCTAGGCTGTGAACGCAATCTTGTTCACATTGTTTTGTAAACAGCGGACACACTGAAACTGCCCACCTCAGCGAGCCGTGAGTAGCCAATCAATTATCGTTTTTCTTTAATGTCGGTACTATTCCACCGGTTTTCGAGTATGGGGAATTTTAAAAAACACTTTTTAGAAAAAATTTTTTATTTTTTTTCAATTTTTTTCAAAAAAATTTTTTTTGCGTAAATTTGACCCTAAGGTCATATTTGACCTCCTGAGCACGGATGTGATGTCCGTTTTCAGTTTTGAGGTCGCTCTGGGTGGCTATGATGAGTACACTCCGGCAGATCATAACGCGCTGAGAAGCTCCGCCCCTTTTCACTCACTTGATGAGTTAAGCCACGCGTCCCCAATTTTCCGTTAAAAAAAACACAAAAATATGCCCTGTAAACTGAAAACGGATCATATCCGTGTTCAGGAGGTCAAATATGACCTTAGGGTCAAATTTAAGCAAAAAATTTTTTTGAAAAAATTTAAAAAAAAAATAAAATTTTTTTTTGTTCTAAAAAGTGTTTTTTTAAATTCCCCATACTCGAAAACCTATTCTGACATGTTTTCAAGTCATTTGGACGCGAAAAAAAAATTTTGGTCTGGGGGGAAAGGTGGAATAGTACCTTACCCTTGTCTTCTGCCGTTTAATTAATTACATTAGGATAGCAAGCTGTTTTGATTGAGTGCTAAAGGACTGTGAATCATTCGACTAGTAAACCTGAACGGCGTTTCGTGACGAGACCTTTGTAAAGCCACCATTTAATCGATCTTCTGTGGAATGGGTCCCGCCACGAAAACCCATATAGTATCGTCACCGTTAGATCTTGCGAATTTGTTTCGTTTTTATCCGGTGCTTCGATTGATCATCAAGGTCTTTCGTGGTGGCAGCCATTCCATACGCGTGCTTGTTGCGTCCGCGCCGTATTTTCGTGCGGAGGGCGTTCGAGAATTCCCGTTTTTATGTCTCAATTCTATCCATCGCCCGTCCCGGGAGTTTTCAAATGACTGACCGGACCGTGGGATTATTTTTTTTTTGGACGGCCCGGGTACGAAAAATAAAATTTACTATTTTGTATTAATCGGCACAATAGTTTTTTTTTAAACTGTTTTAAATAACTGTAATTACTAACATATAAGTAAACCAGTCGGGTACGCGCGCCTACGGCGTCCACTTTTACAAGTGGCACGGAGTCATGAATCCTTTGATAATGATCCCTTTTTCAGAGACCTCTGCGCTGGACAGTACGAACGTCGAAGCGGCATTCACGAATATCCTGACCGAGATCTACAAGAACGTCTCCAGTAAGCAGGTCGGCGCCGATCGCATCGTGCCTCCCCAGAGCTCCGGCATCGACATCTCCGTGCCCAGCAGCGAGCGAAGCAAGAAGCCCTGCTGCCCCTCCTAGCCGATCCTCCTTTGAACGGCCCTCCCCAGTGCGCGTTGTGGCCGAATCCCCCTCTTTTCACAATCACACAACCCCGTGATTCTCCCGCCCCCTCGTGTAAAGCGCTGGTGATGTATCAATAGGTAATGCGTACATTCGGCTTCGAACGCTCGCAGTGCCTTTGAAAATTACCGTCTTTCACTGTATACCGTGTAATGTGTGCACGGCGTGTACCAATAGCATCAATCTGTTCTTGGATCCCCTTAAATTGTTATTTATAGCTTGTAATTTTTTTTTCATGGTAAATAAGACATTTACGGTTTTGGTTAATGTTTTGTGGGTAACCTTGTTCCTTTGGTTTCGATATCTGGATTGGAAGTTTTCCCGTGGGATGGTAAGCGGGGGTGGCCGCTGCCGCCTCGCGGTCACTGGTGTAAATCGAATAAATGTCCCTAATATGGACCGCTATCGCGCGGCTGGCAATTTGCCAATCGGCGAAAAGCCATTTTGAGGCGCAGTTCTCACGAGAAGGGCCGAGAAAAGTGTCAGCCCGGCCCGGTTTACCCGTCATTTCAGCTTGCATATTTTTTTAAACCTTCCAAACTTTCCTAATACTTTAATTACATATTGGAACTAATTCTACATTTGAAAAAATTAAGTGCCCCGACCGAAATCGAACCTTGGTCGCGTGGGTGACAGACTAGGTGGGCCGAGAATTTTTTCAAGTCGGCCCGGCCCGTGAAAACTATGCTTCTGGTGCTCCTTGAATAATTTCGCAGGAAATCCTATGCATGATGCTTACATTTTTTTAAAATTCTATAGCCTGATCTTTTTGGGACCGATTACAAGTCGTGGTGGGACCATTTAAAACGAACACACCATTTAAAACGAACAAGTTTAAGAAAAATCTTACGTAACTTCTTTTTTTAAAACTTCACACTGTCGAAATTAGCAAATATTTAATTCTGAATGTAATCCTTTACATTTGTTAAAAGGCGCGCTATTATATGAATCTAACCAAAAAGGAAACGGATTTGGCATTTTCCCAATTGCCCAGATATGTAGTCGTTCAGAAAAAGTCCCGGCACGAAAAGCAGCTGACGATTTGCCAATTTCCGCGAGTGTGTCGTATATGCACACTCCGGGGATTGGCAGTTGTCCAAATCCAAGAAAAGGGGCGGGGTTAGGCAAAACTTCAGTTCTGTTTTTGATGACGGACCCCAGTTTTCTTGGCTTTATTTTTAAGTCAATGCCTCTCTTCCGATCCGGGCTGGCCCGTCTTTTTCATCATTTTCGAATTTACCCATTTCTAAGGTGTATCTATTTCTTATTTTTGCTTTCTTCACTTGATTTTCCCTTTTTATAAACGAGGTTTTCAGGAAATGAGCGGGCCAACTGAGGACAAAGCGATGCTCGGCGCGCCGGATCGCTGGATGTTCTGCCCCAAGATGGGATCGGTACGTCTCTCTCTCTCTCTCTCTCTCTCTCTCTCTCTCTCTCTCTCTTCTCTCTTCTCTCTCTCTCTAACGTCTCTATTTCAGATCATTGACAACCTCTTCCTCCCCTTCAAAGTCCCCCTCTGTGGCCTCTACGACACCGAGATCGAGAAACAGCACCGTTTCCACCCCGAGGACGTGTTCGCGAGCCCTCTTTTAAAAGGCCGCAAAATCGGTCTCTGGATCGATTTGACCAAAACCGATCGATTCTACTTCGTCCGTGACGTAATTTTGCGTACTTCTGCTTAAGTGTATCGATTTCTTGTAAGATTGAGAGTCGCGATTGCCGATATAAGAAAATCCGCATGGCCGGGCACGGATCCTCGCCCTCGCTGGGAGAAATCGCCGAATTTATCAAGGAAGTCGACGCTTTCGTCAAGGTAGGCGCATTATTTCACTTTTTTGTGAATTTTTACTATTTTTTTCGGTTAAAAAAGCCCATTTTCAGAGCAACCCTGGCCAGCTGATCGCCGTTCACTGCACCCACGGCTTCAACCGAACCGGCTTCGCCATTGCCTCCTACCTGATCACTAAAAAGGTATTTTTCCAATAAATTAATTTTTAAAAAAAACCGCTTTTGTTCAGGATTACGCTGTCGATTACGCCGTGCAGTTGTTCGCCGCCAATCGGCCTTGTGGAATCTACAAACAAGAGTATCTGAACGACCTTTTTGGGAGATTCGACGTCGCCGATGACTGTCTCGAGGTGGGGATTTCGTTTTGAGGGATGCTTCAAACCCGAGAATCGCAAATATTTAAAGGACTGTGGACGGGTCGGGAGATTTTTTTTAAGGCGGCCCGGCCGGCCCGTTTCGGAAAATCAAAATTTTACATTTAGTATAATAATATTTTTGTAATCGCTTTAAATATGTTAATAATGTTTGTTACGGTAGTTGACATTCTTTTTTGTACAACTAGTAGGCTGCGGCTAAATTTGCTCGGTTCATAATAAAATGTCCCCTCTGATGAAAAAAGTGTAAACCTACCTTAATGCGTTCAGCATACCCCGGGAGGGTTTGGCAACTTACGTACTCACCCTTAACTTTTAGGCCTTAAAACTGGATAGCCTTCCTTTATATTTAGGCCTTAAAATTGGGTAACCAGTCCTGACTTTTAGGCCTTAAAATTGCGTAACCACCTTAACTTTTAGGTCTTAAATGTAGGTAACAACCTTAACTTTTAGGCCTTGAAATTGGGTAAACATGCTTAACCTTTAAGCCTTGAAATTGGGTAATCACCTTAACTTTCGGACTATAAGGGAGGTTGAAACCTAATTAAACGAAAGTAGCCCTTAACCAACACTTAACAATCGGTCAGTCGTAAATTTTAACACCCGCGACCAGGGAAAACCTAGGTATGACGCGGAGGACGCCCTTGTTTTGGCCACGCCCACTTTAATTTTTAGGCTCCTCCCCGCCCATCGTGGGAATACGGAGATGACGTCTCCCTCCAAGACCTCCCCTCGAAATGTGAAACTCCGGTCGCGAACAACAATGCGAACAGTGAGTTTTTTTCACGTTTTTCGGTATATCGTTTCCTTTCGTGCACCAAAGTAATTGGCACTTACGGACCGGTTATAATCCTTTTCTGCGCTATTTTCGTAATGTATGGCCTTTCCAGAACTCCCAAGCACCTCCTCCGCCACGAAGAAATTCATGGATGGGCAAGTGCCCGGCGTTGAGCTGGTCGACGACGTCAGTCTGTCACTCATGCTGCAAGGAAAAGTAAGGATTGGTTCAAATTTTGCCTTAAAAATAGAATTTAGATCAAGGAGATGTGCGGCGCGACGAGGGACGGCTTCCCGGGGCTGCAGCCGGTGTCGATGGTGAAACGGAGTCAAACGAATCCGGGAAATATGCACCTTCTCGAGCAAAGCCCATACCTAGTCTCCTGGAAAGCCGACGGAATGAGGTAGGACCGCGAAGTGGCACGGTGTGGGCCGCTTAGGAGGCTTTCGTGGCGAGACCCCCCACCCGTCCCATAAGCAAGTGGATTTCGCTTTCGTTACGGGACCAATTTTACGACAACCCTATTCGTGTTTTCGTCGGAAAATTTGGGCTAGCCCGCATTTTTTGTTCAGAATATAATCTAAATTCGTCTATTCCAGATACATGGTGCTGATCGTCGGCCAGGACGAGGTTTTCGCCTTTGACAGAGACAATGCTGTTGGTTTTTATAAGTTCCCACAGAAAATATCTGGTTTTAAGGTTTTCCGAATCGAAAGAGTCGATTTCCTTCACAGAAAGGAGGGAAGACACATCAAGAACACACTGGTAGACGCCGAAATGGTCATCGATGAGGTGGGATTTTCAATTTTTTGATATTATTTTGTGTTTTGGATTATTTCGACAAAAAAATTCCACGAACCTTGTGATTGTGCAAAACCAGCAAAATGTGCGAATGCTCTCTAGGTCTGTAAATGTCACAAACATCCATAGTTTTTTTTTCGGAAGTTGGTTGAAAAGTAAGCCACGGCCATTAGCCAGTGGAAGCAGAGTTTTCATGGGCCGGGACACTTGGAGAATTCTGGTCGGCCCGGGCCGGCTCGTTCTGCCCGTCCACCCATGCATGGGACACTTCCGTCACTTGGGCCGTGGCGAGATCCCCGGCCTTTATAAATGCCCTCGCTGGCAACCTAGCGATACTCCTTTGTATATAAAATTCTTCTTGACAAGACCCCGAGCCGTCAACGTCGGGCTGACGCCATAGCTGGGCGTGAGATGCATGTGGTACCTACGTAAATCGGCGTTTTGTTGAAAATAGTAACAACAAATTGAAGGGGGCTTACGTTGCCACCGTGGCACCATTTGGGGGGACTTACGTTGCCACCGTGGCACCATTTGGGGGGACTTACGTATCAAGCCCCCAAACTCCCCTCGTCCAGCCATGGCAGATCTACCCTGGACCACCCAGTCAGACTGCCACCCACACGACCAGGGTTCGATCCCGGTCGGCGAAATTGTTTTTTACCCAATTAATATTGACTTATATGTTGATAACAAACACTGTTAAGTCTTTTTAAAACAGTTTAAAAAATTATTTTACCTATTTGTACTAAAATTTTGTTTTTCCTAGACGGGCCGCCCAAAAAAAAAAATATCTCGTCCCGCCCTGCCCGGTCCGTCATTTGAGAACCCCGATTGGTAGTTAAATGTTCTGCTATTTTTATACTTTGGAAGGGTATGTGGATCTCCGCCGGTTACGACAGGCTAAAGCTACGAAAATCCAAAAATTTAAACGATAGTTTGGTGCTTTTTTCATCAAATCTGGCCAATGGTCCGAGAATTAAGGGGGGTTACCCATTTTTGTACCCCCAGGGTAAAGTTTGGGTTCGTCAATTGACAGTTACGCCCTGTCCATATCCTATGAGGGTGTGACAATTGACGTACCCACTCTTCACTTTTAGGTCTTAATATTTGGTAACTATCCTTAGCTTGGGAGTTGTAACCCAATTAAACAAGAGTAACCCATAACCAACAATAGAGCATTCGTAAAGTTTACAACACCTGGGTTTACCTGGGTAAAGCTTACCTTGCGTAAACGCGAACATACACTGCTGAGGGATTTCATACATACCCTAAATTGGGGTAAGGATCTGCGGGGGGGGGGGTGCGCCGGGGAAAATCGGAACCCTGAGTCAGGAGAGGGGTTTTCGGGGGGGGGGGGGGGGGCCGCAGGGGGGCAAAAATTGTGTCCTCAAAAACGCTTAAAATTCTCCGTTTCAGGATAAAGCGACTGGCAAAAAGACTCCTCGTCTCCTGATCTACGACATTGTCGTCTTCGAGGTCTTAAAAGCCGATTAAAGTCGCGAACGGGAATTTTTAGGACCATCCCGTTGGTAAATGCGACTACAACATTCGCCGTCAGTGCATCAGCAAGGAGCTCATCGAACCAATCAGAAAGGCCAAACATGTCAGTTCTATTGAGTTCTTGTTGTAAATTGTGCGATTTAGGAAGGAAAATTGAGGGAGCAGCTGTTCAGCGTGAGGATCAAGGATTTCTACAACCTGGATCAGCTGCCCAAGTTTTTCGAGCCGAAATTCCAGCAGAACCTCGGCCACGAGATGGACGGCCTCATCTTCCAGCCTGTGAATCCGGTAACAATGGGCTACCGTAACCTTTATGTGGATTACTGTAGCCGTACACGGTCGGGCGGTGCGATTCCGTGCTCAAGTGGAAGGACCCTCTCAGCAATTCCATCGATTTCCGGCTCAAGATCAAAAAGTGAGTGAGTGGGCGGAGAGACAGAGAGGAGGAGGAAAAGAGACGAAATCTCTTTCAGAGAGGTGCGTCGCGGCGAGTTGCCTCAATTCTGGGCCTTCCTCTACGTACAGCACTCCACGGAACCGCTGGGCAAGATGAAGGCGCGCAAGACGCTTCAGCAGTACGACGACAAGATTGTGGAGTGCAATTTCAATGTAAGAATTCGCCGGAATAGCATACTCGCTCATATCCGTAGTTCTCTAATAACGGGCCGGGCCGAGGGACTTCTTGGGACGGCCCAGTCCTGGGTATGAAAAATAAAATTTTTAATTTTGTATAAATCGGTACAATAATTTTTTAAACTGCTTTATATAACTTGATAATATTTGTTCCTAACATATATAGTCTTCGCCAATTTTACTTCGTGGCCGATTCGCAAATGTAACCGGAACATTCACGCCTTATGAAAGTTTGTTCTAAAGAAGAAAAACAACAATTTGACGATGAAATTTCTCCTCATGAAAAATCTGGAACCTCGGGGGAAATAAATGAAGGCAGCCGCTTATGTTTGAGAACCCCGCCTGTTGAAAAAGTTGGAAAGAGATATGTGTAAATCACGAATTTTTGTCCGTTACCCTAGTTACCCACAGCTGTGGCTACTTTTTGAAATTTTATCGGGACGACAATATTTGTGGGTTTGAAATATCTGGGGGTGGGGGGGTCGAGCATTGAGAATGAACAGAAGTCATTTGGGGGGCATGTGCGTAAGCCCCCACAAAGGCAAAGTATGTCTCCCTTTAACTTTTTGTTGCCTTTTTTTTTTAACTAAACACCGAATTGCGTCGGTATTGCAATAGCTCCACCTATGAGGTCGAAAAAATGCGAGAAGTGTGAGTGAAGGTCGGTTGAAGTGTTAATTTAATTGGGAAAACGCATTTTTCCAATACTGGAAATATTTTTTCTTTCAATCACATATTCGTTTTCAGAGGAAAACGAACGAATGGAATGTGATGAGGGAGAGGACGGACAAGTCGCTGCCAAACGCCTACAACACGGCGATAAATGTGTGGGAGAGCATTCAGAACCCCATCATGGAACAGGAACTGATCAAGTGAGTGACAGAGAGAGAGAGAGAGAGAGAGGACTAATATGGTTTTTTTTCAGATACGTGTTCACCCGCTGCTTAAAGAAGCGTTCCTCGCAGCAGCAGCCCTCCCACGAGAGCGCGAAGAAGCCGAAACTGCATGAACAGGCCCTCTAGGGCGGTTTTTGTTTTTCCTTTAGATACTTTATGGAGATCTCGTTATGTTTTGTCTATATTTGTTGTTGTCAGTGGGACTGTTAAATGAAATTGTCTTTGAACAATCTTACTGGTTTTGTTCAAAAAATGCCGGGCTTTTTTGAAACTAGCACCAGCCAATTTCAAAGTTGGGTACAATGGCTACATGCCGGCGGGCTTCCAAATTTTTCACGGCCCGGGCCAGACCAAACGTTTATGCCTTATTTCAATGTATAAATCAAAAATGAAAGAAAAATGTTTGGGCTGGCCCGACATGTTAGTTGGGTCTGTTAAGCGATACCAGGCTTTATTTGCCTACAAATAGTTGAATCTACTTGTGTTGACTGAGTATCATATATACACACTGAGTTGTAATTACAACACTGAAACAGTGGCGGGTTGTAACCAAATCGTAACATTTGGTGGCGAAGAGTTTATTGTTTGAAAACAACGATGAGTCAAAAAAAAACTTGTTAGATATTACAATGCGACGGTTTATTTATAGATTATCGTGCGAATTGTCTACCTAAACAAAGGAATTCATATTTCATTATTTTTTCTTCTCTTTCTTACCCCCACTATGTCCCTCCCTCATTTCTCTGCCTCTTCTCTCTCCTCATATCTCTCTATATTACCACCTTTTCCATTCTCTTTATGAATATTTTCAGCGTTCAGGAAGTGTTTTATGAAGGCAACTGAACTCCAAAACTATCTTTTATTGAAACATTGTAATTAAAACTGTCGACCTCGGTCTCTGTCGGTCTCTCTCTCTATCTCTCTCTCTTTCTTACTTTATGTCTTTCCCTCTCTGTCTATCTCTTTATCTGTCTCTAGGTATGTCTGTCTGTATCTCTTTATATCTCGTCTTTCTAGCCCCAGCATCTCTGTGTCTCACTTTCTCTTGCTCTCTTTCTCTCTTATTTTCGTTTTCTTTCCCCCTTCTCTTTACCTTTGCGTATCTCTATCCCTATCTCTTCCCTTTCTGATCTTCTCTCTCTATTTCGGTTATTGTGTTGACTCAGTATCTTATGAAAATAAAGACAAAGTGGGAGTAAACTAAACAGTTTTGACACAAAATGTAACTGAAAAAACTATTAAAATCTTGAAAGTGTCGCAACACAGTTTCCCTTGTCGAAGGGACAGTCAAAGGTCTTAATGTGTCCATCAAAGGCGGTTCCAAGGTCGCTGTAACCCAGTTACTGCGATTCGTCGCTCGTTCCAAGTCCGGGCTTCTCTCCCCCGCCCTAATTTATACTTTTCTCGTCAAATCGCCACACCTTTTTCTAGTTTCTCACGTTTTTCTTAATTCAGATGTTCCAATTTCTTCTATTTCTCCTATTACCTCTGTTATCTTTTGCCTTTGATGAGGATAGTGAAATCGTGCTCACGGCCCATGGTATGGGCATGAACGACCCCAGCCGAGTGGTTATTCCCGGTGGGACCAATTTGTCCTTTAAATAGTAATCTCAATTGGTTACAGTACACAATGGAAGAATCCCACCGCTGCCTTGTGTGATGGCTGGGGCTGGGAGACACGAACATGGAGACACTTTTACCAAAGAGAGTTTTCACTACCAATGTAGCAATGGAACGGCACAGGTTGTAGGTGAGTAAGGTAAAAGGCCACAGCAAGCCACAGCGCTTTTATGAGGCCACAGCTGGATTTCATAATATACGAAAACACTCTTTTGTGGATAAAAAAGGGCCAGATCATAACTACTGCGAAACTTTCTACAAATATGGAAACCGCTGTTAACGGGCAAAAAGGTCGCAGTATGAAAATAGAACGGCAACAGCAGGGCCCCAGCGGTTGTTTGTATAAAATGTTGTCGTTAGGAAAGAGAGGAAAAGCCACAGCGGAGCAACATCCAAAAGAAGATGAACAGATTGTCAAATGTTTGGGGGGAAAGCCACATCAGGGCGACATGGCAAATAAATAAGGTGAAAAAAGCCATAGAAGGGCCACAGCGCAGATTGCGAAGTTGAGAAAGCCACAGCTCTGAGATCGAAGTTGGGAAAAGAAACTGCAAGGCCACAGCGCGCCCAGCGCATATAACGAAGTTAATGAAAGCCACATCACGGCCACATGGCAGATTGCGAAGTTGAGAACAGCCACAAAACGGGCGCAAACTAGATGCTAAAAAAGCCACACCGCCACCCCAGCGCAGATTACGAATTCAAAAAGCCACAGCACGATCACAACAGGGCCACAGCGGTTGTTTGTGTGAACCGCACTTTTGCCGTTAGGAAAGAGAGAAAATCTCACAGAATAACTACATCACAATTGAAAAAGCTACAGCGTAGATAACCAAGTTGGTAAAAGCCAAAGAAGGGCCACAGCGCAGTTTGTAAAGCTAGGGAAAGCCACAGCAAGGCCACAGTTTTTATGTCCAAGAGGCCCCAGAAGCCAGACAGCCATTATCTGTTGCCAAATGCTGGGTCTACCACATTTTTCAACCTGATATTGGCCACAGTAGGCCACAGCGCTCTTGTATACACCACAGTGGCATTTTCGTTTTTGTGTCAGTCTATTTTCACAGCGAAGTTTTCAGCCTGTATCGCCGAAGATGGTTCCGTGGTTCAACTCGGCCGCGTCTTTGTGAAAAACGGAATGAGACACAAGTGTGACGTGAGAGGAGACACTGTCAGCTACGAACAAGGTTACTCCCATCCGTACCAAATCAACAACAGAGATTTAGAAGCAATGTGTCATACCAATGGAAAGAACTACGAGGTGGGAGAGAGCTTCCGCAATGGATCTTTCCACGTGAAATGTGGAAGAGAGGGCTTCCACGTTGACGGTGAGATATTAATGGACCGTTTGGTCACGGTAGTTTAAGGTTGCTATGTACAGGATCGATTTGATGAACTTCTGTTGGCTGGAGAGTCGAGGGTGATTGAACAGGCGAAGCATGAGTGTCAATCTTTGCCTGATGGAAGACTTCGATATGTTGTGGAGAGTGGGTTTAGAGAGAGAGAGAGAGAGAGAGAGAGAGAGAGAGAGAGAGAGAGAGAGAGAGAGACAGACAGACAGAAAGAGAAAAAAAAGAGAGAGAGAGAGGAGAGAGACAGAGACAGAGGCAGAGACAGAGACAGAGGCAGAGACAGAGACAGAGACAGAGACAGAGTGAGGAAGAGAGGGGGCATAGACAAAAATTGAGAGAGAGAGAGAGAGGGAGAGAGAGAGAGAGAGGGGGGGGGTGAACCACAGCGAGATCTAGAGAGATAAAGCGATTTAGAGAGGGAGAGGGAAAGAGATAGCTTACCTGAGATAGAAAGAGAGAAAGTGAACGAAAACGCGAGAGTATGGGATTGTGAGAGAGAAATAATGGGAGACAGTTATACAGAATAATAATGGGAGAGAGTTGGAGGATGGGAGAGAGAAAGAGAAATAAACAGAGATAGAGAGACAAAGAGAAAGAGATAGGGAGAGAGGATAAGATATATTTGTCTCTTCCAGCCGTCGGCTGTCAACACAACGGCCAGCGTTTCTCCCTGGGTCAAGTCTGGACCGACGGCCATGTCCGCTACCGCTGTCACTCCGATGGCCACATCTCCGTCCTAGGTACAGTAACCCACCCACCCTACCTCATTCCTACCGTAACCCAGGCTGTGTCGATGACCAGCTTTTCATCGAAGTGGGTCGCGATCTTCTGATGAATGGCTACGTTCACAGATGCTACCAAGTGGACAACACCGCCTATTATCACAGGTTGGCAGCAGGAATAAGTTCAATGTATTCAAATTTTAGGTTCTCTTGCCCCGATGGAAACTCTCTTTCTTCCTGCATCGCTGTGAACTCTGTCGCCAGAGCTCGCCGATTCAGAAGATTGTAAATATACTTTAATAATAAATAATTTTACATTTCTGGTGTCTCAAAACTGTCAACCAAGAAAGGACAAATGATCCGTTTATGGAATATTTACAGAGGAAAAGTGACAACACAATCACAGAAAGCATCACAAGATAGAAAGTACTTAAACCGCCTCGGCGGCAGCCTCCTGGTCGGCCACGCGCTCCTCTTGTTCGGCTGCCGACTGCTTCAACGAGGGCGGCAGGAAATCGGTGTCGCTCCAGAAGGATTTGAAAATAGCTCGCGCCTGAATAAATAAATAAATAGCTCGCTTGTTGCAGTAAGAAGAGGGCCGGCCCGCGGGCCGGGAAATATATCGGCCCGGCCCGTTAAGGTATGGTTTGTAGACCTTGGTCAAAATAAATTTTTTTAAATCGTTATTTTAGCTTATTTTAAAATATGAAAACCTCGCAAACTCTGTCATCATACTTCTGTGACATATGTCAACAAATTCTAAGTTAGCACAAATTAAATGCCCCCGACCGGGATCGAACCTTGGTCGTGTGTGTGACAGTTTCACTAGGTGGACCGAGTAGACGCTGAGGATTTTTTTTCAAGCCGTCCCGGTTCGGCCCGTGAGAACTATAAGAGAGAGAGAGAGAGAGAGAGAGAGGCGAAGAGAGAGAGAGAGAGACAGAGAGAGAGAGAGAGAGAAAGAGAGAGAGAGAGAGAGAGAGAGAGAGAGCGACTCACAGCTTCGACAACTGAAGAGTAGTCCAAAGAGGCATCCGCTCCCGGCACAACAGCCACATTTTCCGGAAGATCCCGCGTTTTAAAGGAGGAGAGGGCGGAGAAGCGAAGGGACCACAGCGGACGGACTCCTGAAGCGAAAAATAGAAATTTCTAGCCAAAACCACAAACCTTCTCCCGGATTCTGAGAGAATACGGTCTTTTCCGTATCGAGAGGGTTTTTAGAAGACGTGGCCTTGCCGGTGAACTGCAGCACGTCTAAAAATCTAAGTTAGCGCCCTATTGACATAGAAATACGAGGTACAGTAATCCGTCACTTACAGTATCCCTTGGGAGCACTGCATGCCTCGAAGCCAGCTTCGAACAGCCGCGGGGCGGCCTGAGGATCCAGCTGGCAAAGGTTGACCAAAGAGATCTAAAAAGGGATTTGAAATTAGCATACAGGGGTGGAGAAACGAACCCTTTCTTTCTCCGAATCCACAACTATCGATTGGTTGGTGACGTGGAGGGAACGAGTGAGCCATTCTCCCTCCTCGCCCTTGTAATCAGCGGGCAGGTACTCAGGAGACATCACCACGTGGTCGCAGTCGATGCGCTGCCCAGCCACCACAACAGCCACGGCCCTGAAGGTTACGGTAAGATTCCGAAGTTTAAAGTATGCAAGTTTGTGAAAAAATGTGTTCAAGGTTGCAAAATTCAAGAGAACAGATTAAGAGTTCTCTTGAATTTTCAGAATTTCTGCGGTTGAGCATATTGCTAGAGTTTGTGCCAAAGCCCGCCCTTTTCGTGAATTTGGACAAATGCCAATTTCGTTCAATTATTATAATGTGTTGTACTTATTCAAAACATTCGCAGATTTTGGCAAACCCGGGGTTATCACGGGCCGGGCCATTTGAAAAATTTTGGTCGGCCCGTTTACCATGGACCACCCAGTCAGATTGCCACCCGCACGACCAGGGTTCGATCCCGGTCGGTGACATTCTTTTTTGTACAACTTATATTGACCAATATGCTAGTAACAATAATTTAAATCAGTTTAAAAATTGTTTTGCGCCGATTTATACAAAAAATGAAATTATATATTTTTATATCCGGGCCGACCGTTCCCAGCCGTCCCAAAAAAAAAAAAAAATCCCTCGGCCCGGGCCGGCCCAGCATTTGAGAACCACGGGCAAATCGACTGCAACGTTTCGTGTTTGGAGCCTAAACCAGCCGCATTTCTAATCTCTGTCCGTCGAGAGACTTCAACCATTAAGAAAGTGCGATCCCACTACAGGAAAAAAGCATAAAAATGTACAAAACCCACTTTCCCTCCTTCATAATCAACGCTTCGATAGGCCTATCCAGACAGTAGGTGCCTCCGAAAACGGCGCACAGCCTGAAATTGGCACATTTCTATAATTTCGTTAGTCGTCCTACCTGCAGAAGCACTGGGGCAGCTCTCCACAGCCGTAGAGGGGCGTCAAGAAAGGAGAGTTTCCAAATTTGCCCACAGAATCGATGAAGCGACAGACCGCCGCCAGACCCTAAAAAGATTGGTTTTGTCAAAAAGTTGGACCAACCTCGGAGGTGTTGGCATTGGGATGAAGGATTCCAATGGCATCGGTGACGAAGTACTTCAACTTTCCAGTTATTCCAAAGTGCTTCGAGGCGAGGAACTCTTCGAACGGCTTGTCGCGGAACTCTGGAAAAAAGTGGTGGTAGGTACAAATAAAAAGAAAGATTTCACTCAAACGTCGTATAGCCCCCAGAGCAAATTCATCGTTATCACACTGGATGAGAAGTTCTATTATATTATTATTCAGCAAAAAAAAAAAAACAACCGGGCCGGGCCGAACAAAAAAAAACCATGTTTGCCTTTTATTTGCCGGCCCGGGCTCGGGGGGGTGGGGGTCGCGCAAAACGGACTTCACGGGTAGGTTGTTCATTTATGGTCCTCCATTTTTGTTGTTTAAATTGGGTAGTCCTCCTTAAGTTGGGGCGCAAAAAATGGCAAACCCCTTACCACCAGTAGATGCAATACTTACACATCTGGGCATAAACGTTGGGTATAGCTGTCGCCAAAATGAAATCCTATGCTAATTGCGGTAATGTGCAAATCATGCTCTGTCGTCCAGTGATTAGACTACGAAGTTCATGTCAACAGAGGATCACTAGAACATTCTGATTTTATTGGCATGATTTCAATTTGGCGACAGCTATAACGCCCTAAATTTGGGGCTGAAAACTACAAATAGGGTGGACCTCCTTAAATTTGGGGCCCGAAAATCCTAACTACCTTAATATAAGGAGATAAACATTTGAAACCCCCTAAACGTTTGGGCCTAAACATTGGGTAACCCCAAACTTTTGGGACCGAAAACTCGCTCTTCGCACTTAACATTTGGGTAGCCCAATCAACTTAGAGGCCTACAATATGGATAACCCTATGAACGGTAGGCTCTAAATATTTAGGCTTAAAAATCGAAAACCCTAAAAATTTTAGGACTTGGTAGTACTTCAGTCCGTCCTCCTGCATGCACAGAATTTGGGTATGTCCAAAAATTTGGGCTTCATTTGGGTATGCATCCTTAAAGGCACCGTCAGGGGCCTTTTCGGTTTGGAAATGAAGGGTATGCTAATCGAGTCATTTCAATTGAAATCATTTTTCCCGAACACCGCTCCAGTCAACGGCCGTGCGCAAAATGCTTGCCAAGTCTTCATTAGCATACCATTTGGAAAAGGCCCCTGACGAGCCCTTTAACACATTTTGGGGATTCTGATATACCCTCCCGAGGGAAAAAAGTAAATTTACAGTGCAGCTTATTGTCAAAATGTTTGTCTCTCACCTTCATAAACTCCGCCCTGTGCCACAACCTCCCCCTCGTCAGCCGCTTTCCACCTCAAACAAAAGGTGAAGAACGTCATCAGCCGGCGTTTCTCCATGGGCCCCAGATCGGTGGAGGAAAAGATTTCGCTCTTGGAACACGGGACTTGGTAGTACTTCAGCCCTTCCTCCTCCTTCTGCATGCACAGAAAACGATCCACGCACTTGAATTCCGCGTATTTCGCCACGTCCGAGTCGACGAGAATTCGCACCATTTCACCACAAGCCAGCACAACCTAAATTCAAGTTTCAGAGGATTAAGCTCCAAAACGGGCCGGCCCGTAGCCCAGGGTTCCCAAATGACGGACCAGCCCGGCCCGACGGATTTTTTGGGACGGGCCGGCCCGGGTATATAAAGAAAATTTTGATTTTTTTTGTATAAATCGGTACAATAATTATTTAAACTGCTTTAAATTACTTTAAAATGTTTGTTAAGTATATGTAAGTCAAAATTAGTTGTACAAAAAAGAATGTCACCGACCGGGATCGAACCCTGGTCGTCTGGGTGGCAATCTGACTGGGTGGTCAAAGGTAAACGGCCGCCTATAAAGCCAAATTACCTTGGGAGTGAGATCGAGGCTGAACCGGCGCCAGTCGTTCTCCAAATGCTCGCGATGGCTCATCTCCTCCTCCTCTCCTCCGCGCTTCCTCACCAAAGTCTTCTCCTCACTGGAAATTACGCCAATTGGCAAAACGCCAAGAGAATTTCATACCTGGCATTGTGCCACGAGTGGCTGATGTCTCGGAACATCTTCTGGTCGCCTAATTTGGTCACACTCTCGCCTTCGCCTAATTCCACACTGCTCTCCGGAGACTCGGCCAGCGGTCCCTCTACGGATTCGATCCATTCGTGGACGGTTTTCAGGTTGAAGGAGGACCACGCGCCGCCGTAGTACTTGTTCCTGGAAATGATAATTACAAAAATAGTTGCATGTTTACGTTTTTTTTTCGCCGGCCCCACCTTCGCCACTGACATACCCAGAGGGGTTCGGTACCCACCACATACATGAACAAGTCACCGGTGAGGTCCAAGCATGGCAAAATTTGGGGCCGGGCCAGGCCGGGCCGAGAAAAATTTTGAAGCGGGCCGGCCCAAAAATTTTTTTTCGTTTTTTTTTTATTTTTACATTGAAAAAAGGCATAAATTTTCGGTTGAGTCGGGCCGGCCCGGGCCGGGGCAGGCCAGGTCGGGCCGTGAAAAATTTTGGAGTGGGCCGGCCCGGGCCGGCCCGTTGCCATGCTTGGTGAGGTCTAAGAAATTCGCCTCGGTGCGACCCCCTCATCCAAAAATCACGGTCGACGTTTTTCTATGGCCCACCCTTAACATTAAGGCCGTAAAATTGGGTAAGAACTCTTAAAATTAGGACTCTCAGTGACCTTGTAACCGAATAATGAATAGCTTTGGCTTAAGAGTATAGTTCATTTTAAAACTGCCTTAGTGGTATCAATATAGCTGTCGCCAAACCTAAATCTTATTCTAATTGCGGAAACATGCAAAGAATGCTCTGTTTACATTAATTAGACTACGAATTTCCCATATCAACAGAGCATCACTTGAACATTCTAATTTTATTGGCGCGATTTCAATTTGGCGACAGCTATATATTCAACTAACTTGGGTTACAGTTCCAAAATCTATTCTTTTGAGTTACGGGAGCGCTTTTAATAAAAAAACCCTAATATTACAACGCTTTAAATACATTAAAATGGTACTCTAATAGGGTTTTCTGAGCTTGAAATCGCGCCTCGGCAAGCGGCTTTTCGTCGCGGGACCCAACTCCTCCAATACAAGGAAGTAAGGAAACAAAGATGCAGCAAACCTGGGAATACTGGCTTATTTAGTTCGAATAAGCATTTTTATAAATAAAAGATTTATAAATAAGAAGATTTCATTTTTATAAATAAGAAGATTTGAATAAAAATAAGCATTTTTAATTATTATTCTACAGTTTAGGCGTTTGTGATGGAGCGCGATTTCGAAAAGACCGCCCTTTAACCCGCCGGCCACGGCGGGCTGTGTCCCTCGAATGTTTGCCAAATTCGGTATAAAATTTTTAACAACGGGACTGGGAGGATTCGTTGCAACTTTCCAATAAGATCTCGAATCTTGGTCAAAACATTCAGGGAAAAAAATCCCGCAAAAAATGACAAAAAAAAGTTACTCCCATTTCTTGGCCATTTTCGTTAGATACACAGGTTGTTGAAAACCCATTCCTTACCTATCCAGATGGAGCACGGAAAGCCCCGACCGGGAGCAGGCTGCGGCCAGGATAGACTCCGGCAGTCCGGTGCCCAACACGACCACATCCACCTTCTTCGGCAGCTCCTCCATCCACTTCAACACGGAAATTTCAGAACCTTGCCGTGAAAAATATTCGGATACAGTGTGGCTTAGACCTTTAATTCTATTCGAAGAACTCATAAACATTCATCTTCATTCTATATTTACAAAACAAAAAAACCTGTCGGGGAAGCACCTGTGGTTAAAGGAGAAAAGTGACTAGAAAAAGGCATGGAAGACGGATATGGGTGTGAGGGTCACGGCGCGTCCTAGACCCTTCGACATGCCAATTCAGAGCTACAGTATGCCAAAACTAGCCAGTTTTTTGGCATTAGAGCGCTCTTTCATTTCAAGGGCGTAAAATTCCTGTAGCACCCGTTTAAAGCTCCTCCACGGATACGCCGTGACAATAAAAACTACACTCTAAACGGCAGCCGACGAAACGACAGAGTAGGAAGGCGTTCGGTGCCATCGGGAGGGCTGAATTCGCTCGTAGTAGAGCATGTAGGCCTCGGCCCGTTGAACCTGTGTGTAGGGCACCCGAGTGACCTGAAAAATTAATTTTTCGTACATAAAATAGAAAAATTCTCACGTGGTCGTCGTTTGTGAGGTACCAGGCGTGTTGGTCGTGGACTCCTCTTCGGTAGGTCACAAAGTGGCCCGTTTCGGGAACTCCGCGGTGCTCGGACACGGCCCTCAACTGGTAGCGGTACTTGGCCGCCTCACGCGTCTCGGCGATGAAAGAACCGCCTCTGAAAGAGAGAACATTGCGAGGAACGCTATTGTTTCACAAATAAAAACCCGCCCACAAGGATAAATACCCAAACGTAGAAAGTTTGTTGTATTTTTGTTATAGTCCGGGGTTTGGAAAACTCCCAAGGGCCATATGTCCCGGCCCTGGACCACCCAGTCAGATTTCCACCCACACGACCAGGGTTCAATCCCGGTCGGTGACATTCTTTTTTGTACAACGAATATTGACGTACGTCTTAGTAACAAACACTATTAAGTTATTTAAAACATTTTTTACTCCTTAGTTTAAAAAAATACTTTAGTACCCTCCGATTTCTTCGGTGTAAAAAGCAAATTGTGCGAAACCATCCCAGCAACTGAGAAATCATAGTTAGCCGTTTCCCGTTTTTGAACATATTCCCCCCCGAGAACTTGACAACAAAACTCGAAAAATTGCGTTTTTTGCCCGTAACTTTTATATTTTTATGGAAACCGTAAAATTGCTGTTGGATTGTTTATGGAATTTGACTTTCTTGTCAGAAATATATATATATATATATATATATATATATATATATATATATATATATATATATATATATATATATATGTTTTTTTTTTTTTTTTTTTTTTTTTCGATTTTCCCCCTTAACCAGCTTCAAACTACCGTAACCCGGGAAAAAAATTACCATGGCAAACATATGTGGTCGTGAGATGTTTTCGGTACTTACGTAACACGGTGTTTCGTTGAAAATGATAATTGGGGGCTTGCATTACCTCCGAGGGACTATTTGGGGGGCTTGCCTTTTGGGAACCCCCAAACTATCCCTAACTAGCAATGGGCCGAAGAGTTTCAGAATTTAATCTAGGAAGGCTATACACAAGTTTTTAGCAAATATGTTTTTTTATGTCACTTGTCTGCTCGTATCGTACAAAAACGGTGTCTTAACTACAAACGGCCCCCCTTGGACAAACTGTTAACAAAAATGGAGATCGGCAGATCAGTAAAAAGTACTTCTTTTCACGCAAGCTCCGCGGAATTTCTTTTTTCTTCCCTCGCAGCCTTTTTTCCACTCCCCAAATAGCGATGAACCCTTTGCCTGGGGCGGTGTTCCGGTTACACGCGAGGCGCGAATGTCAACACGCGGCGGTGTAGGAAGCGGTAGGCGTCGGTCGAAGGAAACCCGCGCAAACAGTGCCAGCGGCAAAAGAACCGGCGCATCCGGAACCGCCTGCGCTGGCAGAGCACCGAACACCTAAATGATACGGAGCACTCACTCTATTGTGCCGAAACTGCCCGCGGCCAGGCCGGCGTCGGAACGCGAGAGGCTTCCGAGTGCGTGTTCCTTGTGCACCGCTCCGCCCACGATGCGAGAAGTCATCTCTGGAATGCGCGAGTCGGCCGTCGTGGAAGGCTGCTGGTGGCGCTTCATCATCCGATCGTACTCGGCCTGAAATGAAGCAAATAGTAAATTTATGATATTTTGTCGTGATGGCTACATTTTGACCATCGAGTCAACAAATTGTTACCCACAGAACAAAAGTTCGATCATGGCGAACTTTCTTTTAAGAACTACCATAGAAAATGTTAAGAAAACACCGTTAAGATTTTTAAGCGCCCGGTCCCTTCTGTAAAAAAAACCATACCTGTGAAAAAAACCCGTATGACCCATTCATTATTCGATCCACGATTTTGTTTTTCTGCGGGCTGGATTGCTGATTGAAATCGAGTCTGTTGATTGAAAATGATAATACTAAAAATAGCAATAACGGATATGAAGGATTAAACATTGACAAACTATTTACAACAAACGTTATGACACTGATCCAAAAGGTGGAACTGTAAAAACGTCATTTATTTTCGACCGAAAAGTAACTTTCACTATCATGTTTATCACGTAGATTGCCAATAAAATATGTATTTTTATGGACACGAAATACGGTAGACCACCTAGGAAATATGGAAAAAGAAAGGTGTGTACTGTATATATCGTCCCAACAAATTTACTGCGTGGCCCAAGCCGTACAAGGTCGGAATTTCGCTGTGGTTTTGGCGAAACCCTGCCTTTTAAAAATGGCCTGTGGGGGAAGCTAGCGATACCCCTCTCTTATGAGAAAACATCTAGGCGAGATTCCCCACATCGTTATATTCGGGGTGACGCCCATGTATGACCCAACACTAAACACACAGCTTTTGTGGTCGGGAAGACCCCAACTTTGAATGGGTTTCGGAATCTTATGGGCTAAAATCTGCACTATATCCGGGGCGTACACTCTTGCTTTTGTAATAAAACAAAACCCGTATTTCATGGGATTTCTTTTCAATTAGTGCCCGCCGGGTCCTTACAATAAAACGGTTGTTGGTTCGATATCACCCGGGCGTTCTCATTTCCCGTAGGCGTCGGCAGCCGTTCTAAAAATACCGGGCAATCCGAGACAAATCAAAGTCGTCTCCGCCGCCGCCGCGGTCCAGTCGTCGGCGTCTGCACACACAGAACACACGTAGAGATACACGGCCAAAACATGCGTGCGGACTGGTCAGCTGCGCGTATTTGCAGTAAAGATAGAAGCGTTCAGTGAGCGGATACGGAAGATTTTCGGCTTCTGAATCTTAAAAGCATACCTCCTTGTTACGGTAGAAGCAGAGGTCGCGCACGTCGAGCGTTTCTCCAAACTCCACGTGGTCAGAGATCTTATAGATGTTACCGGAGGGCATAACAGCTGCACGTTCCACGCGAATCACGAGGCACTGAGGCAACTGAAACGATAAAATTGAATAATGAACCCCAACATTTGCTTTCCGATTTAAATGTGTATTAGAAGTACTATGAAAATGTTTGCGGGGTTTAAAAAATTTGACGTAAGCTAAACTAACGATTTAAAGATTTTTTAATTTGACAAGTTTACAAACCGGGCCGAAACGAGCCGGGCCGACATGGTCTCGCAAAATTAAAAAACTGCAATATCGATTGATACCGTGTAAAAGCCACCGATTTATTGAGTACTGATTATATTATACATACTCTTTCGGTTCTTGTGTCATACATTGAAAACTCCGCACATAATTAAAAACGGTTCGTCGATTTCCAACTACGAACTACTGTAGAACTACAGTGTAACGCCGGAGTACCACTGATACACTAACAATCTATTGGTGAGGGGAAGGGCGTTTGCGCAACCCCCGACCACGGTCAATACGTGAAATGTGGCGCAAGCCCAAATGAGAAATTTAGTTCGGCGCGGGAGCCACAACCGAATATGGGGGTAGATGTTTTTCTATGGTGCCACCTTTGCAAGTGCGTATCGGGAGCTGTCACACTTTGTGACCCCAAAATTAAAGGTGGGCAGGCCATCGCCAAGGGTGGCTGATCAGCGGGCCGGCCCGGGCCGGCCCCACTTTTTTTGAAAATCTATTTTTAAATGTAACTCTTTTCAAAGTTATTATTTTTAAGTTCTGTTTGTTGCAAAACATAGTTCTAATTGTGCAAAACATACTGTGTGAAGGAGGATTCGAACTACCCTATATAAATGTTGTATGTTTTTCATGGCCGAGTGGCTAAGAGGTCGGACTGGTAATCCGAAGTTGCCCCAGTTCCCCGACCGATAAAACTTTTTTGCCATAGTTGTTTTATACATTAGGTACAACAGAAACGCAGTTCCTGCACATAAATCGTGAAAAACTTTTTTTTTTTCAATTTTTGGAATTTTAGACCTCGGGCCGGGCCGTGCTGGGCCGGGACTTTTTGGAGAGCGGGCCGGTCCGGCCCGGTCCGTAGCCACCCTTGGCCATCGCTAGGTATGCTTTGAGTTATTTATGAATTGTATAGTGCCCGCCAGCCCTCCTACCGACGATTTTTAAAAATGAATGCGATTATTCTGATGTTTTTGTCGAATTACCCATTATTACATCAAAATAGTGCGCTACAAAAAGGGCGTGGTAAGTTTTTGGCCGAATTAGGGTTGGCCGTGAGTAAGTTTAGCAGAATTAGTTTTACAATTTGCGACGACTCCTTGTTCTAAATAAAGCCGCCTAAAGTGTTCGGAAAAGCGCCGGCGGCGGCGCCTGGCGATAAACACAAATACAGGGCCGTAATTTCTGTGCTTGCCAACTGTTTTCCTCCTGGTAACGGCCATTCAGGCGCCTACTCGACCGGTCCCCAACTACGACACGCCCACTCTGTTGTCGGATATAAAATGCACATCCTAGTCCTGACCAATTACCATTCCGACTGCCATCTCCCTCCTCTACGACAAATATGCACTTATTCACAGTTACTATCTTCTCAACTGCCATTTTACTTTGCACGGTGAGGATTCGAGGAAACCTTTAAACTACACGACAGACCCTTAAAATGCCGAAAAATTACAGGGTAACGTCGTACGGGATAAGCGACAATGTGTTTGTGCTCCGAGCGCAGCCCAGGCCCAATGCGCCTGTTCTCCCACAACTCAAGGAGCCGCCTACAGTAATCCTGCAAATTCCATGACTTGCACCTGCCAACAGACCCCCACCACTGCTATGGCCAATCCAACTTCCACTTCTTCTTTGAGGGGATGTAACTGTATTACTGTACGTGCATCTACGGTGCAGAACAACCCCACCAATAGCATGCAGGTAAGATACTCAGGTAACCGACAGCGAAATTTAACATGCGTTGTTCATCTTGGAATATCTTGTGTCGTAATCAAGCATGGCAACGGGCCGGCCCGCTCCAATATTGTTCACGGCCCGACCCGGCCCGACTCAACCGAAAATTTATGCCTTTTTTCAATGTAAAAATCAAAGAAAACGAGAAAAAAAATTTCGGGCCGGCCCACTTCAAAATTTTTCTCGGCCCGGCCTGGCCCGGCCCCAAATTTTGCCATGCTTGGTCGTAATCCACCCAAACTAAAATCCATTCAGCTCAAACTTGAATTCTAATTTGTGAAACTGCCGAATTTCAACATGGGAACCAAATCCACAAAAAAGTTGAATTCCGTTTTCTTCAGTTTTTTCCCCACATAAATCGCATGAAATCGCCTAAAATCTGTTGAATTAATATGGATTCCGCAATTAGGTGCATAAGTAGGGTTCATCTCAGAAACTTTGTTATCAAACATGGTAACAAATAACCTGATATTTGCTTTGACATCGATGAAAATTCCTTCAAAGTCAAAGGGTTTATGTGCTATTCGCTTGATTCGTTGCTAAGCCGCCTCGCTTGCCGAATAACCTGTAGGGCGCTTCAGTGTCAGCCGCATCTCTCAGTCGGGTCACCAGCCGCGTCGCTCAAACGAGCACGGTCGCTCATCCATATAGCCAGCCGCGTCACTTGACCGAATAGTCAGCCGCGCGGCTTAGATGGATATGCAGCCGCGTCGTTTATCCGCAAAGTCAGTCTATCACTCGCGTCGTTCAACCAACAATAACCAGCCGGGTAGCTCAGTCGAAAATTTGTTGATACCAACTTACAGATTTCCAACAATTCCATTCATTTCTTCCCCTTTCCAGTTCTCCAACACCCAGTGTGCTCCAGCCTGCCAACAGGCCTGTGCCCAGCAGTGTGCCTCCACCGCCAACGCTGCTCCCAGCTGTTCTCCAAACTGCCAGATTTCCTGCACAGCCTCATGTTCGCCAACCTCCTCCTCCGCCTCTGCATCCTATGCCCCAGTGGCTCCTTCTTATTCAGCGCCGAGCGCTCAGTACTCTCCCTCTTCGGCCATGTGTCTGCCTCAGTGTCAAGCTTCCTGTGTGCAACAGCAAAACCCATCCTCCGCTCTGGCTCAATGTGAACAGCAGTGTCAGGCCTTGTGCGGTGGTTCCAGCGGCACCGTTGGCTACAATCCTGCCCAAAACGTGCAGAACAACGCTGTGCAGTGCGTGCCAGCCTGTATGCCGGCTTGTAATCCAGAGTGCATCCAACAGGCGCCTCAGCAGAACCCTCAAGAAGGAGCCGGCGGCCAGACAATTTCCCTCCAGGTGAGAGAAAAGGATTTTTTTTTCTAAATCAAAATCCTACAGATCACCCTTCCTTCGGCTGCTCAAAACGAGGCCCAGTGCATGCCACAGTGCGAACAGCAATGCAACCCAGCCTGCGTCAGTCAGACACAGTCCCAGATGACTCCCGCTCAATGTGCAGCCCAGTGTGCAGCTCAGTGTGCGTTGAACTGCGCTACAACCCAAGGAGGTTCATCCTACCAACAGGTATAACAAATGAATAAAAAAAGGAAGCAACTTTTTTCAGGCCGCCCCTGTGCAGTACCAACAGCCAACCCAGATGAACGCTCAGCAGTGTTCGGTCCAGTGCGCCCCAATGTGTGCACCGGCGCAGGCTACACAGGCAGCTTGCCAGAATTGCCAAGCTGCTTGCGTGGCTGCATCACCTGCGGCAAATCCAACTTCTGGAGCTTCAAACATGCCAACGATTCAGGTAAGGAGGTTAGAGTAGAAATTCTGCATAGGCTAGTTACGACCAAGTATGGCTGAATCAAAACTCGTTCGTACAGGTATCTTTTCCAGTGGCGCGTGTTTCGTACAGAGTACCCGCTAACAGTAATCAAATCTCGTAATCGGCTAACCACGAAGCAGCCAAAACCGCAATTTTCGAACGCTCCGATCATCGTATGACTATGGTTCGGCCCCGTAACACCGAACAAACGGGCTGGCCCGTGCCATAAAAGTGTAACTGCCCAGTTTGATTACATAGAAAAACGCCAAGCCGCAAAACCTCCCACGAGGACTCAAAACAGCTGCGACGTATTTCTCACTCTCGTCGGAACTACTTCGACAAACGGCATTTTCCGCCGAACGCCGAATGTTGAAAAGCGTCTTTCACAATTGTAGTCTATTGAAACCACATTGTGCTTCTTTTCAGGTCACTTTACCCCTCTCTGTCGCACAGAGCCCTCAATGCGAGCCCATGTGCCAGCAGACCTGTCAACAACAGTGCGTGCAACAGAGCCAACCACTGACCCAGTGTTCGCCCGCCTGTGCACAAAGCTGTAGCACTTCTTGCGTGGTTGCCTCTCCGTCAATGTCACCGTCCTCTTCTTCAATGGTGGCGTGTTCGCCTTCTTCAGGAAGCGTGGGTTCCTCTTTAGTAGTCCAACAGAACTAATTCTTGTAGGCCTGTGTCTGCCAGCCTAACTACTCGCCCTGTGTCGGAGGGAACGGCTGCTGCCGCCGGAAGTAACCCGCCTTAGCGAATTCGCCTTGTGTGTACATACTGTGTTGTTGAGAAGAGTAAACAGTTGACCGATGTTTTGTAAAAAGACATGCCTTTAAAGACAGATAACGAAATTCAGCCGAGAGTTGTCACTCACAAAAAAAAATTAACCGTTGCATTTGCTTGTGGGGGGCGCCCAATTGAATATCTCATTTGGGATACTCGCTCCTCATGTCGCTTTTACAACGTGGGGGGCGCGCAAAACGGACCCCACATGTAATTTTTCCGTGCCTGATGTTACTTGTTCAAGGCAATAACATCATTTTGCACAGTCTAGTGGTTAAAAGCCACTAGGCCGGGGCGACCAAGTTTGCCGAAAGTCAACATTGCAGTTTACAAACAACGAGCCAGTCACACGCAGAGCGAGCAGGTTAGTTATGCGGAACGGGACGTGAGAGAAGAGAACCCGGTAATTGCTTGGTAAACGATAACACCGTTCGAAAGACAGTGGAGATAACCTAACAAAGCCGCCATTAACAGTCTGGAGTACTTTTGTATGTGTTTTTTTTTCTCACCACACCTTTGGAGAGGTTAGAAAGCAAGCCTAAATGTTTGAAAAAGGATATCTCGCACACGTGAAACTTGAAACTCCACAAGTTTTTCTTTTTTTTTTTTCTAACAAGTATATGGGTTCAACCTTTTGAAATCCTTATCAATTCGTTGCCAAGGTACAATTTTTCAAGGCAAAAGAGGTTGAAACGACCAAAATTTCAAAGACGTTCCAGCCAAGAAAAAAATCAACTTCTATGTTAGAAATTATCTCATTTCTTTCTTTTCTACAACCAAGTATTTTCGATGTGGTTTTTGCTTGCAGGAGAATTTCTCCAATTCTTTGTTACAGTTCTCTCTCTCTCTGCCTCTATCTCTGTCTCACTGACCAACACTTCATCGTCACGAGGTTGTTTGTTTGCTTAACGTCTAACGGCCAGGAGATCGAATACAACTCGGAAATTATCATATTCTCCGATTCGAATAAGAGATCTCCAAGGCCCATTGAGAATCCAACTGATGTCTCAATTTCCTCCATAATTTTTTAATGTCTAACCCTTCAAGAAAGTTCGACTTGAAGGACGACACGAAGAACCCCTGTAAGTCTGGAACAGTTTAAAGTTACCAAAACTCTACTGTATTTAAAATTGCCAAAATTATTTTTCCCACATAAAAAGTATATGGAAATTTTTTTTTGGTAACTTTCCGGTAATAAAGATTAGAAACTCTGCCAGTTTTAAATGAATTCGGTATATTCTCTCGGAGGCATTTTCACACGCTCGGTGGTTCCATTCAGTATGACAAACAACACTGTTTGTCAAATTTTTAACATGGAGGAATAGTGGATTTACAAGTGATAATAACCGGTTACCTCCTTCTCATAAATCTCCTCGCAACATAATTGTTTATTTGGCAAACATCTCACTTTTTTCTACTTTTGCGCAAGCGATCTGATTGCCAAGACGAGCTCCGTAAGCGGTTTCTTTTGCAGTGCTCCAGGTGCTCATGCCGACCGGTCCTGCCCCGACCACGCCTCTTCCGCTCATATAAAAGCGGCTGCCACCGAAAGGAGGCACTTCGAACTTCGAACCATCATCGAAATGCGAGCAAGCACTGTCTTCCTGGCGTTCTCCTGCCTATTCCTGATCGCTTCGGTGAGATTTTCGAAGAACACTACTTACTTTTCATCTTCGAATACTGGTTTTCACATTTACTTTTTGTAATTAGGGAACATACTGTTTCCAATAGGAACTATAGGCGCTAAAGGCGATTAACGCTAAATGCGACTTGAGATTTAGGCCACATCAGTATGAGTCACCGGCCACAGTTAGAGCCACAGTGGTCTAAGAAAAAGACCACAGCGGCTTACGACTTTCACCGCAGCACGAGCCACAACAGTTTGATAATTAGGTCCCAGCGAGAGCAGCCTTGGGTAGGCCACAGCTAAAGGCACACCATCTTGAGACTGAGACCACATCAGCTGGAGCTTAAGGGCCAGAACAGCTTGAGACTGATGCCACAGCGATAAACGTTCATGTTACGGGCCTCAGGCTGAGATTTAGGCAACAGCAAGCGCCACAAAAGGCCACAGATAAATCGCAATAATTCAATTTTTTAGGGAAGCGTCCTCCGCGAGAAGAGACAGTGCGGGTGTGTGCAGCAGACGCAGCCCCAATGCAACTGCGCCCCTGCTCAGACCCAGACGACCTGCTCCTGCCAGCAGCAGCCGGTAGCTGCCGCCCCCTCATGCAACTGCGCCCCAATCCAACAACAACAGCCCCAGACCATCCAGGTATACTGTAGTTCATTGTCACCATTACAGTAATCTTTTTAGGTCCAAACCACCCAGTGCCAGCCTGCCTGCCAACAATCTTGTGCCCAGCAGTGCAACTCTCCTTCGGCTGCCCCTAGCTGCCAGCCTCAGTGCCAGCAATCTTGCCAGCAGTCCTGCCAGCCTTCTTACCAGCCACCTGTCACCACCACTCCTGCTCCCCAGTGCATGCCTCAGTGCCAGCAACAGTGCCAGACCTCCTGTGCTCAGCAGAACGTGCCTGTGGCCCAGTGCCAGCCTCAGTGCAACCAACAGTGCGAACAGGCCTGCAACCCTCAGTACCAGCCTGTGACCTACGCCCCCGTGCAGTACCAGCCTGTCACCAACGCCCCTGTTCAGTGCCAGCCTCAGTGTGAACAGTCCTGCCAACAACAGTGCAACCAGCCTGTGGCCCAATGCCAGCCTCAGTGCCAGCAGCAGTGCGCCGTTCAGTGTGCTCCTGTGGCCACCACCACCCAGGCTCCAGTCCAGTGCCAGCCTTCTTGCCAGCCCGCCTGTACTCCTCAGTGCACCCAGCAGCAGCCTCAGCAACAGACCCAGACCATCACTCTCCAGGTAAGCCACAACTTCTGAGACTTAGGCCACAGCGAAATCCACATCATTTGAGACGTAAACCACAGCGGATTGAGATTTATGCCACAGCAAGAGCCATATCATTTTGAGACTTAGATCACTACATCTTGAGATATAGGCCACAGCAATAGCCACGACAGCTTGAGACTTAGGCCACAGCGCAAGCCACAGCATTTTGGGACTTAGACCAAAGCGGCTTGAGAATTTGGCCACAGAGAGAGCCACAGCATTTTGGGAGTTCGACCACAGCCCACAGCGGATTGAGAACTTGGCCTTAGCGAGAGCCACAGTATTTTCGGACTTCGACCACGGTGGTTTGAGACTTAGGCCACAGCGAAAAACAGCAGCTTTAGATATAGGCCACAGCAGAGCCACAACAGCTTGAGTTACATTCACAGCGAAAGCCACAACAGCTTGCGATATATAGGCCGCAGACACAGCCACAAAAGCCTCTGTGGTCCCTACCTACAGTATCTTTTTCAGATCACGGTGCCCGTTTCCCAGCAGGACTCTCAGTGCATGCCCCAGTGCCAGCAGCAGTGCAACAACGCCTGTGCCCAGCAGCAGCCTTCCACCCAGTGCCAGCCCGTGTGTCAGCAACAGTGCCAGCAGAGCTGCCAGCCTGCCCAGCAGCAGCAACAGCCCCAATGCCAGCCGGCTTGCATGCCCAGCTGTGACTCTTCCTGCCTGAACCAGCAGAACCCCGTGACCTACGCCCCTCCAGTTCAGCAGAACCCCTGTGCCCAGCAGTGCCAACAGGCCTGCACCCCAGCTCAGCCTGCCCAGGCCTGCCAACAGTGCCAATCCAACTGCGCCGCCCCCGTCGTTCAGGTAAGGGATGGGTAAATTACCCAATTTACCCATGTTTTAGGTCTCTCTCCCGTCCTCGGTCGCCCAGAGCCCCCAGTGCCAGCCGATGTGTCAGCAGTCCTGCCAGCAGCAGTGCGTCCAGCAGAATCAGTCCCAGGCCCAGTGTCAGCCCGCCTGCCAGCAGAGTTGCAACAACTCTTGTGCCGCTGCCCAGCCAGCTGTCACCGCGTGCCAGCCGGCTGCCAACCCTAGCCAGGGCTGCCAGTGCCAGAACAACTACTCACCCTGCAATGGACAGTGCTGCCGTAGGAAGTGAAGAACGACTGAAGAGTGAT
The DNA here is from genome assembly GCA_964057215.1 of Oscheius myriophilus. Taxonomy (NCBI): domain Eukaryota; kingdom Metazoa; phylum Nematoda; class Chromadorea; order Rhabditida; family Rhabditidae; genus Oscheius; species Oscheius myriophilus. The sequence goes on along the minus strand of OZ059904.1, from coordinate 27,720,005 downwards.
TTCACTCGTGTGTGTACATAGGAGAAAACATTGTCTCTGCTCAATGAACGTGTTTTACTTTATTTGTTCAGATTTTCGTGGTGAGCTCCATATAACACAGTCCTTTAAACCTATTTCCCAAAAAGGTATCTTTTCGTGGAAGGAATCTAACTAAATCAGTACTTTAAGAGCTTTAAACAACTCTAACTTTTCTTTTCATGGTGAGACCAGAGGGCTTATGTGCAGTCCTTTGAACTCACAGTGCCCAACCCAATTCTAAGTAGTGTGGGCACAGTTAAGAACCTTTTCATAATAAGACCCAAATAAGCAAATCCATTAAGTCAACAAGAAAATGCTCCAAAAGACACGCATTCTTTTGCTCCAACATTTCAAGTGATTTAGTCCTTTAAGCTAGAATTCTGGAGAAATAGGTAATAAACCATAAATTTCGCCGGAGGATTTTTAAATAGTCCTTTAACTTGATCTTTCTGTAGAAAAAAGTAGCTAACTTTACTGAATCCTTGTTTCTTGAACAGCCCGCTATCCACTTTTCCCGTCTTTTCCTTGCACCGGTCACAGGTGGCTCCGCGTATGAGCTCCATGCAGAAGTACTTGCGAAGAAGGCACTCCAGCGTCACTCTCTGAAAAATTGGTTTTAGAGAGATAGCGAGAGAGAGAGAGAGAGAGAGAGAGAGAGAGAGAGAGAACTCACCCCGGAGGCGACCTTGGGAATCTGGACAGAGATGACACTGCACGAGTCGTAGCGGACCTTCTGAAACCGAGAGAAAAGTCGCGAAAAAGAGAAAAATCGCACCCTAAAGCCACAGGTGGAGTCACAACAGCGGAGCTGGGTAGCGGTGAGACCGAAGAAAGGCGCGCGCAGACGCGCATCGACGCGGACGGTTTCGGCACACCTGGAAAAACAAAAACGCGTGAAAATAGGAAAAGCGTGTAGATGAACCGAGCAATGAACCGCCGACGGGCAATGAACCGATGAAAATGAACCAGTGAAAGAGGTTGCACCAATCACGCTTTCGGTCATGTATATGCTAATTCGCGTTATTCGAAAGGTTGCGGGACGGGTTCTCACGGGCCGGGCCATTTGGAAAATATTGGTCCGTCCGTATAACCTGGACCCGGGCCGACATGTTTTTTGGGCGGCTTTTTTGTTTATGAAAATCGAAATTTTCATTTTTGTATAAAACGGTACAAATGTTTTAAAGTGTTTTAAATAACTTAATTGTGTTTGATACTAACATATAAGCCTAGTGGTACAAAAAAGAATGTCACCGACCGGGATCGAATGAGAACCCCGCTTTGGGCCACCCAGTAAGATTAAAACTCCCACGACCAGAGTTCGATTTCGGTCGGTGACATTCTTTTTTGTACGACTAATATAGCTTATATGTTAGTAACAAACACTATTAAGTTATTCAAAACAGTTTCAAAAACTATTGCAGCGCTTGATTCAAATTTTAAAATTTTGTTTTTCAGAAACACCCAAGCAACAAATTAAAAATTTACCTTGAAAAAACGAGCTCCTTGCGAGATTTCAAGGTGGTCGGAGATGGCGGGGTGGGAGGCATAGAGTCCTGAAACGAAAATAAATACAAGCATATTTATAAACGAGCATAGGGGTTACAATTCAAAACTGTAGGTTTTTAACAGTTCGGGCGTGGCCTCGGGCCGCCTCCAGCTCTAATCCTCGACGACAGTAAAGGAAAATGAAATAAAAATTATAAAACTCACGTCAAATATGTCCATGATCGAAGATCCCAGCATTTTCCTCCTAACCATGCGCAGCTCATCGTCTCCAGTGGTGAGAAAAACGTTGAACAATTCGTGCAAATCATGTTCAACTCCTGAAAATGATCAAAATTAAGCAAACATTGTCGAAAAACCCACCAATGCCTATCTGCCACTTGTGCAGGGTGAGGGCGGAGACCACGCCTCCAGCACTGTAGGAACAACGGCTATCCTCGTTCAGTTCTGAATGAAAAAAATCAATAAAAGTAGGTCACAACAGGGTGGGATTAAACAACCTTATTTTGTTTCTAAAAAGGCTCAGGGAGCAGAATGGCACGTCAGCGGTCATAATGACCAACCGGCTGGCACGAAATACGGTAGATCACCCACGCCGCACGGCGAGAATTCAAATATCCTCCGAAGCCAAAAATTGAACACAGATTAAAAGACTGGGATACTGTAGACCTTTCATGATGAATTAAGCGCATTTTAGGACCCAACACATATAAATGGTGCAAAAACTTGTCTGTGATATTTGGAGTTTTTCCAATTTGAAAATAGTCCTTTAACCGGGGTCCTTTAAATGGCAGTCTGTCCCCGAAATGACGGCACAATGACGTCATTTTGGATCATAGTGGCACTCGGCTGGCGCTGGATATATTCGACTACCCACGGTGTAGGGCATCTCTTAAAGGGTGGGGGTATTAGTGTCTGCACGCGAACATAAATATGACAGCCAAATTATGGCACGTATTGTATGCTACGGGGTTCTCAAATGACGGGCCGGCCCGGCCCGACAGGCTTGGCCGAGGGATTTTTTGAGACGGCCCAGCCCGGTCGGCCCGGGTATGAAAAATTAAATTTTAATTTTTGTATAAAGCGGTACAATAATTTTTTTTAATTGTTTTAAATTACTTAATAATGTTTGTTACTAACATATACGTCAATATTAGTCGTGCAAAAAAGAATGTCACCGACCGGGATCGAACCCTGGTCGTGTGGGTGGCAATCTGACTGGGTGGTCCAGGGTAAACGGGCCAAACGGGCCGACCAAAATTTTCCAAATGGCCCGGCCCGTGAGAACCCCGGTATGCTATGGGACCTGCAGCGCGCTTAAATGCTCATGAAAGATCTAGAGTATCCCAGTCCTTTAATCTGTGTTCAATCTTTGAGCTGTGTCACGGGCGGCAAAAACCGACGTTCCTGGCAAGAAGCCAATCTTTGTTGTGGCTCCAAAAAAAAACTATTTTATGGATTTTAAGTGAAAAAGAAAAAAAACTAACTCAGTACGATATCCTTCAACTCGTCAAGAAATCCCCCGACTATGGCCTGCTCCTTGGTGTCGATGATCTGCAGCCACTGCACCACCGAAGGAACACTAAATTTACGTTTATTGAACTAATAAAATAACCAAACATAAAACTAAAGTGTAAATAAAGCTTAAAACCTCAAAATCTACCTGGCCAATCCCTGGAGAAGCGAGTTGGCGTAGCAGGTATTCCCCAGATTCTTCAGACCGGGTACTCCCACCGTGCGACTGCCTGAAGTTCACGATTCAAACTACCGTAACCTGGTAGAAAACTCACTTTTCGATGTGGAAGTAGCAGATGTGGTGTAGAAGTAGACGGCTGCAGCTGCCACTGTTCCGCCCACCAATACTCCAGTGAATATGACCTTAAAACACGAAGAAATTAAAGGTGTTTTACGATCTTAAGTAAGAAATAGACAGTAGAAACCGCAGAAATACCGAATTTCTTGAAAACACCGCCAAAAAAACAAAACAAACTAAACAGATACCTGATTTGAGAGTCCTCGGAACACGGAGGGTTCCCCGACGAAGCCATGACCTGGCACGTAATGCATACCCTCGTTTCTAAAAATAAATCAATTTAAAAATCAAAATTTACTTTACAATGTACTTAAAAGGCCAAAAAAAATCGATAAAATCTGAAAACATTTTGAAACCGAATGAAATATATTGCAACGCTGGCACAAATATTGGCAGAGAATCGTGGCGGGACCCTCTTTAAACTAACCACAGCCGTTTCTTGGAATTAGATTTTGACAGCTTTTCCCCCACTTGCAGGCTGTAATATTTTATAATTTTCAGTTATCCGGCGGTAGAAAATGGATATCAATAGTTTCAAGCTAGTCCCACTGGTTGAGCGGCAAGATCTCGGTGAGAAGTGCATCGAACTGCTGAACGAGGTGAGATATAATTCTAAAACATGTTTTTGTTAACAAATGCGAAAACTAGGTGTTTAAAATAATTTGACATTTATTTTGAGCATATTAATAATGTAAAACGTACAGGAAACGTTTAAATGCAACAAATGCCGGCTGGTAATAAGCGTTTGAAGGCGAACTGTTCCTGCCAGCTAGGTGGTGCGTTCAGAGATGTTTTTTTGCAGTTGGGGGCAAATCAACCCTGGAAATTTATTCAATTCAAAAAAAAATTAACTGAAAGCGATGTTCGAAATTACTTCTGCCTGGAAAAAAGCTGATCCCGCGGCGAAAGCGTTTTCTGCGAAAAAAAAGCGATTTTCGTAGATTTTTTCAGAAGGGGCTCGGAAGACAGGGGTTTAACTGAAAAGACCCCTCTCTCTCTCTCTCTTTCTCCTCGTTTCTCTCTATATCTCTAAATTCAGGAGTGGCCAAGAAGTTACGCAGCCCGCGAGAACTCTCAAAAGAAGTCGTGCCGGCCCTCTCCGCCTATGTCTTTCCTGTTGCTGGAGACCTCAACCGACCGATTGATAGGACATGCCAGAGTCTGTCTCCTTCCGAACAGGTATCTCTCTCACTCACTCACTCATTCACTCACTCACTCACTCTCACACATTCACACTCTATATATCTCTCTGCCCCTCTCTCTCCTCTCTGTCCTCTCTCTCTCTCTCTCTCTCTCTCTCTCTCTCTCTCTCTCTCTCTCTGTCTTTAACGTCTCTTTTAGACCGAATGGGTGCTGGGTCGAGTCGGTGATCGTCTCCCGCTCGGAGCGCGGAAAGGGATTGGGGAAACTGCTCATGGATCTGTTGGAAGACGCCTGCAGGACCTTCTCCTTCACTGAGGCGAGTCAGAGAGAGAGAGAGAGAGAGAGAGAGAGAGGAGAAGGCGGAGAGCGGGAGAGAGACCGAACCACTCATACCTCTCCAGGCCTACCTCTCCACCGAAGATAAAGTAGAGTTCTACCGCCGGTGTGGCTACGAAGAGTGCGCCCCCATCCTCCATTCCACCTCTGCCACCTCGGTCTTTCCCATCTTTGAGCAGCTCTCCTTCGTCCCTCCGCCAGTTGTTCCCTCCGTCTCCTCCTCTCCCTCTCCCACTCCCAACGGGATGCCTCCTCCGCCTCCGCCTCCCCCGACCATGACTCAGAAGGCGGTCTCTAAGGGTATTTCTACCATTGATCATCAGTATATGAAGAAGTCTTTATTGTAGACGTTTGTATTTCATTTGAGTACAATATTTTTCTTGGTTCTTTACCAGCCTTCGAAGTTTCGGAATGGCCTGCGAGATCTCTCATGAGGAGGACGGTAGGCGGTGGAGTATTCCATCCAGGCGCTGACCTAAAAAGCCTCACTTTCTCATTGTCTCACTCTCTCGATGCCTCTTTCTCTCTATCTCCTCGTAAGTCTCTTAATGCCGCAGTATTCTCATGTGTCAGTCTTTCAAATGTTCAGTGTCTCTTTCTCAGTGTCACGGCCGCTCAATGTTTCACTGTAATGTCTCACTATCACAATGCCTCAATAGCTCTATATCTCTATACCTCACTATCCCAATATCGCAGCCTCTAAATGTCTCAGTGTCTCACTATCCCAATATCTCCCTCTCTCAATGCCCCAGTCTCTCTTTATCTTACAATCTCAATATCTCACTCCCAATATCTCACTCACTTAGTGTTAGTGTTCTTATCGCCTTACTATTGAAATGCCTCAATCTCTCAGTTTAATCCACAATCCCAAAAACCTTTACTCTCAAAGCCTCACTATCGCAGTCTCTCCATGCGCTCCATCCTCACTCTTAATGTCTCTCTCTCTCTCTCTCTCTCTCTCTCTCTCTCCCCTCTCTCTCTCCCTCTCTCTCTAAATCATCACTTCACTATCTTAATGTGTGTGTTTAGCAATGTCTCAATGTCTCACGATCTCAATGTATATATTGCCTCATTATCTGAATCTCTCAATGTCTCAATCTCTCAACGCAGGCTTAGGCTAGGCTAGGATTAGGCTAAGCCCCCCAAGCCTAATTCTACTAGCCCCTTCATATTATTTTAACTCACCGTTTGAATGTTTGTCAACGATTCGTACTCCCTGTGACCGGCTTTCTCCCAGTGTTGATTCACCTGTAACAATTCTAATTATGTTATAACTTTAATTTTTTCAATATGTATTAGAGAATTGAACAAAAACTTACCATGCAGCCAGAGTTCCGAATCAGTGGTAAAAATTGTTCCCAGAACGGAGTTTGGACCAGCGCCTTCAACTGTCCGAAGATATACACGGCGTGCTGAGCTCGGCTTATGGCGACAGTTGATCGGTTGGGGTTGGATACAAAACTCATTCGTTCCAAGGTAGCCTAAATCATGAAATATTTTTTTGTAAACCAAAACAATTACTTGATTGTGTCGAGAGGGATTCCGCCAGGTTTTGGTAGTCAGAACGAGAACCACTTTTGCCTCCTTGCCCTGAAAAGATGTCTGGTTTTATGTCTCTGTCTCTGTCTCTGTCTCTGTCTCTGTCTCTGTCTCTGTCTCTGTCTCTGTCTCTGTCTCTGTCTCTGTCTCTGTCTCTGTCTCGGTCTCTGTCTCTGTCTCTGTCTCTGTCTAGGTCTCCGTCTCTGTCTCTCTGTCTCTCTCTGCATCCGTTGGACAATAGCTTACTTGATATGAATCTATGGTATTAATAAGCACGGGTGTCTTGTAAGGTCCCAAAGTTCCTGTGTCTAAAAACATTACTTTGGAATAGGGAAAACGTAATTTCAAACCTCTGAGTTCCTCCTGAAGACTTGCCATCTGCCTCTTGTGATAGCAAATAATGGACACATCTTCTCCCGTGATGTTCTTGGCCCAAAATCTTTGTGAAACAAAAAAAAACCAAAGAAAAACCTTCAATTCTTTAATAAATTTGACAACAATGTCTTTCTCCAAGGCGTTTCGGTTGTTTGAGCAGTCGGTGTAACCGTAGTCAACAAAGAGGACTGGTGAGTCGTCCTGAAATTAGTGAAGTTCGGAAAAGAGGTGGTCTCCTACTTCAGCTACGGGAAGACTTCCTGTAAGGGCAAGGTTTCTGGCTTTTGGAGGAGTAGCGGCTACCAGGTGAGGGCCGTAAATGGGCTTCAGAAGAATGTTCACAATGCTGGGATGACATCTGAAAATGAATGTCTCCCTGGGCGGATATCGTATCACTCACTCACTCACTCAATCACTCACTCACTCACTCACTCACTCACTCACTCACTCACTCACTCACTCAATCACTCACTCAATCACTCACTCACTCACTCACTCACTCACTCACTCACTCACTCACTCCCCTCTCATTTCTCTCTCTCTCTCTCTCTCTCTCTCTCTCTTTTACCTATAAATATGCTTCAGCTCTGCGTGCTTAGCCCTCTTCAGTTCTCGAACTCTCTGCAGCTCACTGATCGTAGCCAACTCGTAAATGAAACTATTCTCCTTGAAGAGACAGTGAGGCCCCAATTGTTTCTCATCTCCTAAAAGTTAATTAATCTTAATTACAAATTACACTCACCGATTACAATGACATTCTTTAGACCAGGCGTGACCATATACATCGCAACAGCCAGGTAAGACGGGAGCATGGAGGCTTCGTCGATGACCAAATCATTGACAGTTCCACTTTCTCTCTTTTCTTCTGGGCAGAAGGTGGGACAATCTCTTTCTTCGTTGTATTCTTTTTCACTATCCGTACTGCCATCAGAATCGGAGTCTTCTTGGTTGTCGTCCTCGTTGTCCTCTTCCTCCTCCTCATATTCATCATCTTCTTCTCGGATTCCCTCTTCTTTCTCATTATCCTGCTCTTCTTCTTCTTCATCGACTTGTTCTTCAGATATCTCATTGTCCTCATCACC
>OZ059904.1:27639696-27704696 GCA_964057215.1 Oscheius myriophilus | reverse complement strand
CTAAATGAAATGGAAGTGTTATGGTAACATAAAAACACTACCCACAAAGTTTCAGCTCAATTGGTGAAGGTTGAAACTAGTTAGGGAAGTTTGTCGGTAACTGATTGATTCTGTCAGCCCATGTCAATTTGAAGTGATTTGGACAACTTTGAAATTTTGACCATAACTTTACATGCATGGCTTAATCTTTTACTTGAGCATACAACGCTGACAGAATCAATCAGTTACGGAAAACTTCAAACTTCCCTAACTAGTTTCAACCTTCACCAATTGGGCTGAAACTTTGGGGATAGTGTTTTTATGTTACCATAGTACTTCCATTTCATTTAGAAGTGATTTGGCCAACTTTGAAATTTTGACCATAGTTGAGCAAGGAGCGCTGACAGAATCAATCAGTTACGGACATTCCGGACTTTGAAAATTTCACCCTCTTATACGTGTGAGCGACTTATCAACTTTTGCCGTGGTATGGTTAGCTCTCACTTTTGAGACGGTCCTGTCAAGGGAAGCATTAGTGTACTGCGTTTGCGGTGTCGCTCGTTATGCAAACTTGTCTGATGAGATTTTCGGATTTCATCATTCTCTATATACTGGTTGTTTCTAGTATTTAGTATCGCTTGACGTATGTTTTGGTTGGGTTATTTGCGAATGCTTTCGTATGGTATGTTTCCAAGCGAAGGTCTTCGACTTTCGGGCAATGTTGAAATATGACTGGTATTTAACCAAGAAGGATTTGAAACATTGAAATGAACAGAGATATAATAGGCGAAAGAGCATAGTAAAAGAGGAGTGCGCAGACAATTCACTAAAATCGTTGCGGGACCAAAAGTACCTAGTCCTTTAAAAATTGGAAAAATGCTTGCCCATCCGTTGGAAATGGAGTATATTGTGAGTTCGTTTACGTTCTCCCTTTATGCTCGCTTTGCAATTTATCTGATTGATTCTGTCAGCGCTGTATGCTCACGTAAAAGATTAAGCCATGCATGTAAAAAGTTCAACTTTTTGTGAAACTGCGAACGGCTCATTAGAGCAGCTATCATTCTCTTTGGATATCCTTTATGGATAACTGCGGAAATTCTGGAGCTAATACATGCAACAAAACCTCGACTTTGAAGAGGTGCAGATATTAGTACAAACCAATCGTCTTCGGACGTTGTTTGTTGACTCTGAATATCGCAGTTTATCGGCAGGAAATCTACCGATAACCGAAAGAAGTGTCTGCCCTACCAACCAGATGGTAGTCTATTAGTCTACCATGGTTATTACGGGTAACGGAGAATAAGGGTTCGACTCCGGAGAGGGAGCCTTAGAAACGGCTACCACATCCAAGGAAGGCAGCAGGCGCGTAACTTATCCACTACTTCAGTGAGATAGTGACTAAAAATAAAAAGACCAATCCTCACGGATCGGTTATTTCAATGAGTTGAGCTTAAATAGCTCTTCGAGGATCTAGTGGAGGGCAAGTCTGGTGCCAGCAGCCGCGGTAATTCCAGCTCCACTAGTGTAAATCGTCATTGCTGCGGTTAAAAAGCTCGTAGTTGGATCTGAGTTGCATGCGTTGGTTCCTCTCTGAGGTTAATCTTCGCTGCAACTATTTTGCTGGTTGTCTGCAGATAGCTTCGGCTTCTGTAGTGGCTAGCGAGACTACTTTGAATAAAACAGTGTTCAAAACAAGCGATTGCTTGAATGCTCGATCATGGAATAATGGAATAGGACTTCGGTTCTATTTATTGGTTCAAGAATTGAGGTAATGATTAAGAGAGACAATTCGGAGGCATTCGTATCCCTGCGCGAGAGGTGAAATTCGTGGACCGCAGGGGGACGCCCAAAAGCGAAAGCATTTGCCAAGAATGTCTTCATTAATCAAGAACGAAAGTCAGAGGTTCGAAGGCGATTAGATACCGCCCTAGTTCTGACCGTAAACTATGCCATCTAGCGATCCGGTGGGGTTATTCGCCTCGCCGGGGAGCTTCCCGGAAACGAAAGTCTTTCGGTTCCGGGGGTAGTATGGTTGCAAAGCTGAAACTTAAAGAAATTGACGGAAGGGCACCACCAGGAGTGGAGCCTGCGGCTTAATTTGACTCAACACGGGAAAACTCACCCGGCCCGGACACCGTTAGGATTGACAGATTGAAAGCTCTTTCTCGATTTGGTGGTTGGTGGTGCATGGCCGTTCTTAGTTGGTGGAGCGATTTGTCTGGTTTATTCCGATAACGAGCGAGACTCTAACCTACTAAATAGTTTCACGATTTTCGGGTCGTGTGAACTTCTTAGAGGGATAAGCGGTGTTTAACCGCACGAGATTGAGCGATAACAGGTCTGTGATGCCCTTAGATGTCCGGGGCTGCACGCGCGCTACACTGGAAGGATCAGCTGGTCGCCCATTGCCGAAAGGTATTGGTAAGCCGTTGAAACCCTTCCGTGACCGGGATAGGGAATTGTAATTATTTCCCTTGAACGAGGAATTCCTAGTAAGTGTGAGTCATCAGCTCACGCTGATTACGTCCCTGCCCTTTGTACACACCGCCCGTCGCTGTCCGGGACTGAGCTGTTTCGAGAAGAGTGAGGACTGACGCAGAGGGGCTTCGGCTCTACTGTGATGGGAATCACTTTAATCGCAATGGCTTGAACCGGGCAAAAGTCGTAACAAGGTACCTGTAGGTGAACCTGCAGGTGGATCATCGCTGATTCCTTACGGAACTCTGGCTTTGATTACGGTGAGTGTTAGTCGCCTTATGGGATCGAGCCTTTGGTCTGCGTTCCTTCTGACTCTCGCCACGTGCAGCGTAACGTGAGGTGTTCGTTTATTCGTCTGGCGGATTTATGCGACCGCAGCTTGGTGTGTCTTCGAATACGTTGAGCAACAGATGGATTCCACGGCTTCGCTTCGGCGTCGTAGTGGTTCGGCGAACTTCAAGTGTAGTGGCTTCGACTACCGCCTCGCAACCTTTGCTGGCTTTATACCACCCGTCGGCGGTGGAAGCCTTAATGACCTAAGGCCTTCCCTTAAACCGGTAGGCCTGGGCGGCAAAACCCCTTATTCCTTTTTTTAACTTATGTTTTGGCTTGTTCGAGAGAACATATCTTACTACCCGTTGGGATGGATCGGTCGATTCGCATATCGATGAACAACGGAGCTAGCTCCGTTATTTACCACGAATTGCAGACGCTTTGAGTGGTGAAATTTGGAACGCACAGCGCCGTCGGGTTTTTCCCGTCGGCACGTCTGGTTCAGGGTTGTTTTCTTAACTGACTTCGCTTCGGCGTTGGCTTGTCGAGCGGCTATGCTTCACGGCATACCCGTTCTAGTCTAAGCACTTGTTTCTCTATTTTTGTTGTCATAAGATGCATTGAAATTTTTACACCACATAGTTCAAAATTTTAATTTTAGTAATTTTATGTAATACAATATTTGTGCATCGAAGTAAAATGTATTTGTATTTTTTCTATGATTGACAAAAAGAGAGAGAGACATCTTTTGTGCAAGGTATTGTAATTCAGTATAATGAGTCAATAAATTTTTTTTTTTGCTTTAAAATGTTTGTGCTTTCTTTAATAAAGATGGATACCTTTTCCTAAATGTTAATATGTTGTTTTTTCAATATTTCGATTTTTTGAATGTTTCAGAAACAACTGATGATATTTTAAAGACAAACTTCTTCGATTTGAGGCAATCAACAAAGGATGTAGCAAAGAAATAACACAGAAGCTGAATGTTTTCATTTAACAATAAAAATCGTAAAAACAGAAAACTCGTTTTTTCTTCAAAACACCGTTAGGTTTGGAGCACCGTAAGAAACAAACAAAAATAAGTACCCACCGCCGATTCCGCTACCTAGCAGACATGAAGCGGCTGTCAATAAGAGCCCTGCCTATATGCCAGGGCTGGCAATTAGCTGCCACGGCGGGACCAGGTCACGCCGTCCTTTAAATGTCCGGTGCCGTTTTTTGGAAACGGATTATAATGGGTCTCAACTTCGAACTAAAAATAGCACGGACAAAAATCCAACTTCAAGTATTTCCTTTTTTCGGTTTTTGTGTACGAATGAAATCATAAACAAAAATTTCAATGACACGTGAAAACAAACTGAGAAATTGAACCAAACTCACAAAAAAGCCAGTCAGAATTTCGCCATTCGGATTCATTTGCATTCTGGCGCTCTCACAGCTGTCACAAGTTTTTCATTTTGGAAATGTGAGAATGCCGCAATCATTAACATAGTAATGTGTTTTCCTTAGCAACAACTTTCTCACTCTCAGTTTTTTCCATGCGGAGTTGTCACATAGTGTTATGTTTCCGCTCCATTGTCTTTGCACATTTCTTGCTGCTCCTTCCATTCACAACTGCCCGTGAGTTTAAAAATAAACATTTTGGGATAAAAGCGTTTTCCAGCGGAAGTTAGTGCATGGATGACCGACAATCAGTATAGTGTGTTTCCGAAAAAACGGCACAGGTTTTTGGCAAAACCTTTAAAGGATGGCACATTAGGTCCCGCCGCGATTAGTTCATTGTCTGCGCACTCCTCTTTTGCAGTGCTATTTCGCTGATTTAATTTCAATTCAGTTCAACGTTTCAAATTGTCGTTTGTTAAATACGAGTAGAATTCAAGCTCGCTAAAACGTCGAAGATCTTTCTTTGGAAATAGAATATATATATAGCTGTGAAGAATTTGAGCGCACCGTAAGTAAGGAACACATTCACACATACACACATACACACACATACACACATACACACATACACACACATACACACATACACACATACACACATGCACATACACACATACACACATACACATACACACATACACACATACACACATACACATACACACATACACACATACACACATACACATACACACATACACACATACACACATACACACATACACACATACACACATACACATACACACATACACACATACACACATACACATACACATACACACATACACACATACACACATACACACATACACACATACACACATACACATACACATACACACATACACACATACACACATACACACATACACACATACACACATACATACATATATATATATATATATATATATATATATATATATATATATATATATATATATATATATATATATATATATATATATATATATATATATATATATATATATATATATATATATATATATATATATATATATATATAAGGTACATAGTCGATATTTGGGCAGGACAACTAAAAGTTGTTTGTTTGAATCAGTGGTACAAGGTAGTATAAAACTTTCTTCCGTTAATAATCTTGCATTAGTACTTAACCATCGACTATGAAACTAAAGCCGGTGAATGGTCAGACTTCGATAACAGAGCAATTTATGACAAGTATCCGAAACTGGCCGTGGGTGCCATCGTTGGATATACAATTTACGACAATGGGACGAACTTTATTGTGAGTTTTTGTCTGCAATTCGACTTTAAAGGCAGAGGGTCACGAAAAAATCAATTTTTATTTTTCGCTTTTATTTTGTTTTTATATGTTCTTGTAACTAGTATACAAAATCTGAGGCCGTAAAAATGAATTTTAAGCATTTTTCAGCTGTTTAAAGTTCGGAGGTTTGAAAATTTAATTCTCCCGCGATGGCTCAGGGGGTCAAAGATGCTTCACGGAACGAAAAGATGTAAAAGCGCGCGCCCTATTGCAGAGGCTGCCGAAAAACGTGCGGCAAATGCGATGTTCTCGGAGTTCGCTTTTTCGTCAGTCGTTTTGGTTCTTTGTGTTGTTTTTTTTCTATTTCTTTTTTTATACTTTTGCTTTTTTATTTGTACCTTTTAATTTTACTTTGATAAATACTTTATTTTCAGCTGCTGAGTTCGATTCTGCGTGCAAGGAGCCAGCGACGCCTGCCACACTCGCCGTTCTGTATGGTTTCCCCCTGCCCCATAATAGTTGAAGTAGGTTTTTCAGGTGCTCAGAGGGTTTTAAAAATTTAGTGTTTCTTTGAGTGAAAGTAATTCTCCTTTTCATTATTTTTGTGAAATCCGATTGATAGTCTAAAATCGTCATTCTGTGAAAATTTGGAAAAGTCATATTTAAATGGAATTTTTCTTCTGTTGTTACAAAAATGATTTGAAAAAAAGTTAAATTCAGGTATAATTCATGTTTTAATGCTGGTTTTTGGCTTTTGGATTCTAAAACGTGTCCCGGTACCTGGATTTCACGCGATTTTAGAAATTTGAACATTTTTCAATAAAAATTCTATTTTCGAAACAAAAATTTGGCTAACAAGTATCCAAAATTCGTTTTAAAGCAGATAAAATCTACAATGATTTAAAATTCCTTTTATATTCCGCAAAATTCCGGTCATTTATTTTTGATAAAATCCCTCTGTGCATTCGCAAATCCTTTTTGTGCAACCTGTATGTTAATAATGCCCCTGGTGTATATCTGATGTGTTATTTGTTTTCATTTTGTTGTTATGTGCATTAAATACCGTAAATAAAGGTTTGTATGAGTATGATCTATTGTTTGAATGTTGAATGTGACGCGATCGGGTAGGATATGACCCGACCCCCATTTGCTCTGATGCCCCTCGCTTGACGAAATCTGCGTCCCGAGCATTCTCCTTGTACGTGTTGATGAAGTACAACGATGTGCCCAATAACAGCAAGCTCATTGCTACCATACCAAACAACGATTACGCTCGATTTGTTGGCATCATTCTCGGTTCGTCATAGGAGGTTTATTAGTAGAGTGTGACTTCTATTCTTCTGTATAGCCACCTAAGGAATCATCCAAGCCGTATGACCACCCGCCTTGTTTTCCTCCGACCAGGAACAACGGGAACTCAACGAATTGGCAGTAAAAATGACCTTCCTGATTCAATAACGTGATGCCAGGTGATTTTCAATGCAAATTTAACCCTTTTTCTCTAACGGGTGGTCACTCATTTCTTAAAAATTTTCTTAAAGCACCAAAACACTGAAAAAAACAAAAATTTAAGTGAAAATTAAAAACAGCGTTTCCAAAAAAATTCAAAATTACCGCGCACTAATCCGAGTACGGTAACTCGCGCGCAATTCAAACGGGGTTTTATGAACGGTTTCGACTGATGCATATTTACTTCTATATTTTATTGTTTACAGATTTTTTGCTCATTCAAGTTTCTTTAAACAATGTATATATGCCCTATAAACGTCTAAAAATATAAATCGCACCAAAATAGAAATTCATTTTTTCGTGACCCTCTGCCTTTAAAAAACTTTTCAGATAAAAAGTTCACAGGGAGTGAATGCGGCTCTGGATCACTCTTATCGAATGCAGGATGTGGACAAGGTTTCGGTGAATCAAGAAGGAGTAACTTTCTTGAGATGTCCAAAATGCCTTTGTAATAAGGAGCCGTTTTTAAATTCTTCTTTGAGGTCTAGTTAAAATGATAAAAAACACTTCTCAAAAGATAAATAATGTAAATTTATTTGAAGAGTAAGTCTAAGAACTGTCACTTTGATCTATAATAAGGAATAAAAACACAATTAATGAAATAACGTTTTAATAAATGGGCAGCCTGCTTAATCCATAATTCCAGATTGCCCTCATTTACCAAAAATAAAAAAAACTCGATTATTGCAGAGGGTTTTCCATGTTTCGCAAAAATGCTGAGATAAGTAATACAATATTTCCTCCATTCGTTTTTTCTTCATAAGCACAACTTATTGTTACAAAATTACTGAAATTGTAACTAAATGTTTACTAACTTTTTATTTATTCTATGATTGTTGTCGGAAAACTGATAACGACCCTTTATTTTGATTTATTTATTTGAAAACATCAATAAGATAACAAGTTAATCTCCTCTGAGAAGCGGCGGGCGTAAATTACCCCGCTCATAAGTGAGGAGCGGATTGAAAATAATTGCAAGAAATGAACTTCTAGAACATGATAGATCGCAGGAAGAGCGGTAAAGTAAGTGTGTGGTTGTAAGGTTTAAAGGAAAATGGTGGAAATGACAAATATTAAGGAATTACTATACAATTACGAGTTGAACCTAAAGTTATGTTTTTCGTAATAAGCATCACTTATGAGGTGACGGTCTGTTTTGCCGTAATTTCGAAACTTAGCGTACTGAGAACCAACCCCGGATGTTTCCCTTAAGAGTCGACAAACAAAAACGGCCGAAAACTACGAAATGATTCATTCAAGTTCAAAAGTGACACTTTCTTTGAAAGTGATGTAAGGATCTTCTACCATTTGTAAATTAAACCAGGTCACCCATTTTCTCACAAGCAGTTGAACACCATCTTCACGTTTCACGCCGTGAAAAACAGCGTCCTTCCATTGGTTGTCTACGTCTTCTATTGGAATATGAGCCACAATGCTTTTCGAATGAAATTCTCTCGACCAAATGAGTTCGTGCGGCATTCCTGAGAAGATGGCCTCGTCTTGGAGCGATTGAAGATTGCCGTCTTGAAATATTAAATCTATGTCTCGAATTTCTCGACTTCCCGTGTACCATTGCTGAAAAATATTTTGTGTTTTGTAAAACAAAAACAGGTACCTTTAAAAATGTATTGAGTTGCTGTTCAGAAAAGTCAACAAATTTTATGTCTAACTCCTCAGCTTTCAGAAAAAGAAACTCATTGAATGGAAAATTGATTTCTGCCCATTCTATTCTTAAGGTTTTAATCTGAAAGAAAATTTTTACAAAATTTCTACAATGTATGCAAACCTTGAAAAATTCAGGTTGAAAGACGGTTTCAAAGTTTTCAAGATCTTCAAGACGCAGCTCTTCAATTTGTGACACCTTAGTATTTTTTATATTTTTGTCAGTAAACAATGATTTTGTTGTTGTAAGACACTTAGGCATCTAGTTATTGAAAATCTGATTTGAAACTTTTAATAAAGATGTTAATAAAAAGAAAATATAGAAACACATGCGCGTGGTTACAAAAATCATCAAAATCACAAAAAAACGTTTTTGTTGCCACTAGAACAGCTGAATTTCTCAACAACAAAAAAGGTTTTCAAAAAAAAAGGATCACAAAAACATTTTATCGTTTTTAAACGGCAAATGTTTTGATAACGGAGATTTTCGAAGCATGTTTTATCACTCTGAATTAGTTTTCTTTTAAATTTTTATAACTGCACTTTTTCAAACGTTTTATAAAACAGAATGAAAAAAAAACAAATAAAATTTTAAAAAAATCGTTTTTCTAAGTCAAATAAATTCATTAGTGGCAACGGTAACTTAAGAAGACGTAGCCCCAGAGGTACAAAATCAATAAATCGATGACGAACTGATATTTTTAATATTTCTAGTCTTACATTTAAAAAAGTGAGCCAAAAATATTTCGCTTTTACTGAAAACTATGCTCAAAAACCTTATAAACTAAGCTGAAACTCACTTTGAGCAATTGATTGAATTGAGAAGCTTCAATGTTTTCAATGGTTCGTGATAATTTAATGCTTTTCGTAGAAATGCAGCCATTTTCTAAGAGTTCTGTAATTTTGATGACAACCTCTTTTGGGCATTCCTAAAAATAGCTCCAAACTGAAAATTAGAAATGTAACCCACAAAAAACAAAATCTCGTAGAAATCGATTTTCACAGGAAATTCCTCAACAATGTGATAGACGTCAAAGAAACGATAGTCCGGTATCAATTTGCAGTCGTCGTGACCAAAAAGTTCAAGACCAGATTCAGCACTCCAAATTAATCTTGTTGTTAAAAGTTTCGAAAGCGATTCCGAGTTTTTTGAGCATTGTGATAGGCGAGAGAAGTCACGAAAAGTGAGCTAAAACAGAAATTAGCTGGTAATTAACGAATTTACCTTTTTGAGAACATTTTGTTGAAGATGAGGTCTAATTTCGGAGAAAAAGACGACCATGTTGGCTGGAAGCAGGCTAAGGAATGCGATAAGAAAGTGGTTTCGAAATGGAAAATAAGGAAACAAACAAGGGTGATTCATAAAAGAACATCAACAGATTTGAACAGCTTTTAATTTGACAGCTTTTAATTTGACAGCTTTTAATTTGATAGCTTTGATGATGAGAGAAACCATTAGCTGATAAGTCGTTGGATAGCGTTATCAAATTGTTTATGTAAATTGTTTTCCAACTTATAAAAAAACTAATTGCGATTTTACAAAACATCGTCTGCCTATTTAAGTAATTGTTCTAATGAACGTTGTGTAAAAAAAAGTTTTGTTTTGATTTGATTTATTTGAAAACATCAATAAGATAACAAGTTAATCTCCTTTGAGAAGCGGGGGGCGTAAATTACCCCGCTCATAAGTGAGGAGCGGATTGAAAATAATTGCAAGAAATGAACTTCTAGAACATGATAGATCGCAGGAAGAGCGGTAAAGTAAGTGTGTGGTTGTAAGGTTTAAAGGAAAATGGTGGGAATGACAAATATTAAGGAATTACTATACAATTACGAGTTGAACCTAAAGTTATGTTTTTCGAAATAAGCATCACTTATAGGTGACGGTCTGTTTTGCCTTAATTTCGAAACTTAGCGTACTGAGAACCAACCACGGATGTTTCCCTTAAGAGTTGCACTTCCAAGTGCACTCACTACTACTACGACGGGTTGGCGGGGCGTCGTTCGATGTTCCGGTCAGAAAGCTGGGTAACCGCGGTGGCCATTGGGGCGCGTCATCAGTTGAAAGGTCGACGATCGGCTGCTGGTAAACGTTCAACGGCGGGCTCTCAACAGATCTATTAGATTCAATCAAAAATGACTCATCCACCGAAGAGTGTTCCGATGTAGAGATCGATCCACGACGACGTTCCTTGCGGGCGAGGAATCCAGCTTTCCTCTCTGCAGGTGTTTCGAGTTTGCGAACATAGAAGATAGTGAGAGCAGGAACTTCTCGAAGCTTCCGTGCCAATTGAGACAGCAAAGGCATCCGAATTCCTTTGGACACCTTTACCTTCAATGGCCGGTTCGATCCGTCGCTGCGAGGCTTTCCCAATCGGTGGCAGACATGGTATTCAGTGTAACGGTCAAAGTCAAACCATAGAAATGTGTAATTGTTATGATTGTTATGAAGTTATGATTTTTATTAAAACATGGCGACAGCGTGAATGAAACCAGTCTTTGCTTTGTATATTGACTTCAAAATTTGAATCAAACAGTGAACTTACCTTATTAAATTATTTTAAAAATCGGGTTTTTCAAAGTTTGAGATTGTTTTTTTGACGTTGACGACAAAAAATTGATTTGTTCAAACAATGGTTAAAAACTGGACAATGTTAAAAAAGTGCTAAAAGGCAGTTATTTCCATGTTTCGCTGAAATGGTGAAATTAATAACCGAATTTTCTCACCAATTTGCTGTTTTTTTCACAAGTCCTTCATTGTTACGAACTCATTGTTACGATATTACTAAAATTCAAACTCATTGTTACGATATTACTAAAATTTTCACCAAGTGTGCACTAACCTTTTATAATTTCTTCATTATTATCCACTTGAGTCTGAGGAACTAGTAAGGCCCATCAATTTTTATGAAACCCAGTTTTTTAAAACAAGTGGCAGTTATATAATTTTCAAAAAACTGATTTTGAATGATTCCTGAAATCACTAATTGGTAATTGATCTTTATATCCATATCTAATTTTCTGGCATTGCCAAGAGGTATTTTCATAAGGTAAATTTTTTTTTTACAGATTGATGGGGTTCGTCGGAAGGGTTGTCGTTAATAAATATTTCCTTGTTGCCCTAATTTACCAAAAATTAAGTGCTCTAATTCAGAAAATTGCTGAAACAACGAAAAATAGCAATATCATTGAGTTGCTGCAAGTCAATGATGGCATGAGTCCCTTAATGATTACGACACCAAGCTTAAACATTTAAGTGACCTAAAGACATTTCGCATTTTTTCAAGTTTTGGAAGAAATCAAGTTTTTAAAAACATTTTTATAAGGTGCCTTAAATCAATAATTGTCAATTTCCCTAATTACCGCTGTTAATTACATCGCTTTGTCAAGTTTTATTCCAGGTGGTAAATCGCTTTTTTCACAGATGTCCCTGGTGGGCGGCGCAGATGCATAACAGCTTTTTTTTTGAACCACCATCCAAAATGAGTCCGACCAGTGGTTGTTTTACATTGTTCGTTTTTTATTTATTTTGCCAATTTTTGTTGTAAACATTTTTTTCAATGTTTTTTTTGTTGTAAAAGTATATTATTTTCAGATGGATTGCGTTTCTATCGACGACCACTTTGGTTTCTGTTTTCAATGAAACCAAGGGCTCAGCGAAATTCTTCAAAGTCATTTTTGATTTTCTCAACAGGTTTGGGAAAAACTTAATTAAGTTTAATAACGTTTTATATTTTAGGAGATCAAATTTCTTCATTAAAAGAACTGAAACTGAGGCTATTGATTTGGTCATGAAAGCATTGGAAAAACAAAATTACAAGAGACGGGAGGTCATAAATAAGACGAAGGAGATTAAGGAGATTAAAACTGAAAAGGTGATTTCAAAACTCAACTATATAGTTATTAAAATACATTTTTAATATAAACAACAAAACCAAAATGACAAAATCAAAAATATTTTACAATCTATTTTTTTTGCGACAGTAAATGTTCGTTGATTTGAAAACTACTAACAGTTACAACAAAAAACATTGAAATTATTTATAAAAAAACACATTTTTGGTAATTTGTTTTCAAAGATCGAATTAATTATACATAACATAAAATTTCAACCGCGCTAAATTACAATTTGATATCGGTTTTTGGCCAGCTTTTTAAACAGCAACCTTCTTGAAATTGAATGTTTTGGCCGTTTTAACAAATCTCTTAACTAGAACAGTAAGCATTCAATTAATATAACTTTGAAACAACATTTACTATTTTTTCTCGGGATTAATTTGTACTTTTTATTTTTATTTTCCTAAATAGACAAATAGACACCGTGTCGACGGTTTAGGACTTATACTGCCGGTCAACCTTTACTAAGAGAAATGTGTCAAAAATTCTTAAATATATAATAATAGTCCGTTATAATCAGGAACATTATTGTAACTATATATTCCTCACACAACAATTTTAATTCTTGTGAATGTTCGCAAAACTTTTAAGACTTAAGACTGAAATTAATACTGAAATTAATACTGAAATTAAGACTGAAAAGGCTTAATACTACTTAATACTTGTCTACTTAAAACTTTTCAAAATACATTTTGAATTTGATGTGAAAACAAAAATTTTTGTTGTTGAAAAAATCTATTTTATTTTCGATTCTTTTTTATCAGGAGCACTAGCGTTTGTTGGGTTGCAAACTATTAACCGTTACAAAAAAACATCGTTATCATTTATATATAAAAAACCAATTTTGTCATTTCGTTTTTAAACATCGAATTAATATATTGCGAACATGAAATTTTATTCGCAACAATTTAAAATTGGCAAGCCTTTTAAACAACAGCCTTCTTAAAAATGAATGTTTTGGCTGTTTTAACAAATGTCTTAACTAGAAGACTAAACATTCATTTAAAACAAATTTGAATGTTATAAAACAAACACATATTTTTCGCTTTTTTTTAATTTTCCACGATTTTCGGACGTGAGGGAGATCATTCTGATGTTGATTTTCGAATGATCAATTTTTCCATCAAAAAAGTGCGCAACAAAAAGGGCGTGGCCTCTTTTGGCCGAAGTAGGATTGGCTAGGAGTATATAATTGAGAAACATTAAAGACCACCTTAGTACTAATGATTTTTAAAGCAAATTGTAAGAACTGCAAGAAACATTGGTTTTATTTTCGTTAGACAAATGTGTCTGAAAATAATAAAAAGTCGAATAATTGTTTTTTTTATATTCAGTAACATTATTCTAGTGATTTACTCATGTGACACAATTTTTTTACTTAGTATTTTTCAAGTTTATATGCTGGTAATTCCATGAATTCTCTCATGGAGTTAAAGTTTTTGAAGTTCATATGCTGGTGCTTTGACCATTAGAGAAGAGTTTCATAAATTGTCTAAAGAAGACAAAGAAACATTCAAATAAATTAGAAAAATGAGTCCTTTTTGTGTCATCATAACAAATTGAACGAATTGTTAAAAAATGAATGACAATTCTGATTTTTAGATGTAACATTTTTCACCCATTTACAATTGACAACTTGCCAATGTTTCAGTGTCATATAATTTTTCTATTTTACACTTATGTTCCCTCAATCGTTAAACAACATTTGAGAAAATTTTCTAGAATTAGTTAAAACATTGACATTATTTAGACATTGTTTTGTCTTGAAAGTAATTTAAAAACAATAAATTAAAATCAGGAACTTTCATCAAATGTTTTATGAATTTTTCTTTTTGAAAATTAAAACTTTAACTTTTTTCTCTTCGAAAATTTTAATTTAAAACGAAGCCAATAGTTATCGAATGCTTTTAGAAAAAAAATAAAACAATGTTCTAAATTTTGTGAAAACAAATTTGATATAATAATTTTTCAGTCTGCTATTTATTTGCTTTTTTCTTCGAAAAAATGTATCGAAATTTACTGAAAAAATGTATCGAATCTTAAAATTTCGCTGTTATACAATTTTATATCTGCCAGTAACGTTGTCTAAGTAATCATTTGAATAAGGTTTCTGAAAAGTTTCAACAATATGATGAAACACTTGAATCAGATACATTTTCCTTATTGGTGATGAAAGATTAAAAATTTGCAAAATGTTGACTTTTTTGTTAATATATAACTTTATTTTTTGTGTCAATAACACAGTATTGTGCGCCAGTTTGCCAATATGTGTTACTGTAAAATTAGAACGCTGCCAAAATCCTTCAACGTGTTTGATACAACGTGCCAATGTTTCATTGTCGTACCAACCGTTAGAACTTCGTAAGCTTTTTAGTGTACCGCTGTGGTTTTTCTCATGCAATAAACCTTAGCTTTAACTTTATTCTAATTTAATATTGGCATGCACCATGGGGTCACCTACCGTAACCCGAAAAGCGATAGTTTCCGAGAAGAATAAGTTTAACTTTATTTGTTTTATCTTGCAAATGATACATTTCAGTTGGCAGACGAAAAGACTAAAAAGGAAGAGAACCGCCAGAAAATATGGAGAACCTTGGAAAGGAAAAAGAAGAATATGCCCGATGTCCTAAACCAGATTGTGGTGTCAAAAGCCGTCACTCAGCCACCTGTTCGCCCAGCTGTTGAGAATTACCCATTCTATATAAGGTACCAAAATTTTCTTTTTAGATTTGTATATTTATATATTTATATATATATATATATATATATATATATATATATATATATATATATATATATATATATATATATATATATATATATATATATATATATATATATATATATATATATATATATATACATACATTTACATTTATTTAAACGGGATCGCGGTTATATCTATGTATGTAGATGGGTCTCAATTCCGCGCCGGTCTCATGGTTTGCAGCCAGTCTTCTCTGCTGCTTCGTGCCAGTCTTGCCCATGTCGGTTCCGGTAGCCCGTTTTCCCTCATTCTCTCTTCCAGCTCGTCTTCCCATCTTGTCCTCGGTCTTCCTCTCCTTCTCTTTCTATCCAGCGGAGTCCATTCGGTGATCATCTTGGGCCAGCGTCCTTCTTCCATCCGAGCCAACCGAAACGCCCATTTCGTCTTTCTTCGCCAGATCACTTCCTTGATGTCCATGAGTCCAGTCCACCCTCTGACTTGTGCCGCCGGAATCCTGTCCATCAGAGTCACTCCCACCATTGCTCTTTCCATTCTCCGTTGCACTGACGTCAGTTTCTTTTGGGCAATTGCGCTTAAGCTGCAGATCTCGCAGCCGTAGGTTAGGCTAGGAAGGACGCACGTCTGGAACACTTTCCTCTTCATCTTCATAGGCACATTTCGTTTTGTGAGGAAAGTTCGATGCCGATTGAACGCCGCCCATCCAGCTCCGATTCTCCGGGCGAGTTCCTTGCTCTCTCCTGTGCACGTAACAGAGCTTCCGAGGTACACAAAGTGCTCAACAAACTGCACCTGATGTCCGCGCAACAGGAGGTTTCCTTGTCGCATGTTACCCATTGCCACGGTCTTCTGGCGGGATATTTCGAGGCCGACTTTAAGGCTGGCTTGGTCTAACTCGTCCATCATCCGCTGCATTGTCTGGAGGCTCTTCCCAATCAGGACAACATCGTCGGCGTAACGTAGATGGTTGAGCATGCGCCCGTTGATATTAATACCGATGCCACCCCAATCGAGAGAGCGAAAAATGTCCTCCAAGACGGCGTTGAAGAGCAGCGGCGAAAGTACACAGCCTTGTCTGACACCTCTATTAATGCTGACGTCTACCATCTCGTTATTGACTTTGATTCGAGATTGAGCCACCTTGTAGATATTGCACAGCACCTCAATGTATCGTGACTTCACACCGTGACGAGTAAGGGAGTTCCAAACTGCTTGCCACTCTATGGTGTCGTAGGCCTTGCGGAAGTCAACGAAGACGAGAAACAACTGGGTGTTATACTCGTAGGACTTATCGATTAGCTGGCGAATCGTGTGCAGGTGTTCTGTGGTAGAGTACCCACGGCGGAAGCCGGCCTGTTCAGGCGGCTGATTACGCTCCAGAGTTCCTTGCGACCTCTCAAGTACCACACGCGTAAACAACTTGCATGGCGATGGAATGACAGAGATCGGTCGGAAATTTGCCACGTCCGTCAGATCTCCCTTCTTCGGGATAAGTGTGGTTAACGAATCCGCGAATTGGGGTGGGATCGACTTCTGTTGAAGGATCTCTGTGAAGAGATTCGCCAATATGGGGATCAGCTCATCTTCCACGGAGCGCAGCATCATCGTTGTGATACTGTCGTGGCCTGGAGCGGTGCGCTTCTTCATGTGGTGTAGGTGTTTTCGGACCTCCTCCTCCATCACTGGTGGAACATCTTCAGAAGGATTCGGTCTGATTGGGTCAACATCGACTGTCTTCCCGTACAGTTGCTCGAAGAACGATTTCACCCTGTCGAGCGAACGATTTCACCCTGTCGTATATATATATATATAAACTTTGAAAGCTCGTTAGTATGGCATACACTTTCAGCGTTATGAATTAAATTAGACAATATTTCCCCCATGCTAAAAAACCATTATTTTAGTTTTAAAAATTACATGAACCAATTATTGACCTTGCGGTCACCTACAATAACACACCAGAAAATTCTTTATTTTACGAATTTTTATGTTTTAAACTTATAGTAACAATTATTTTTTAGCTGAAAGGCGAAAAGAAGAAAAAGGAAGAAAACAGCCAGAAAATATGGAGAACCTTGGAAAGGAAAAAGAAGAATGCGCCGGAAGTCCTTAACCAGATTGTGGTTTCGAAAGCTGTCACTCAGCCGCCTGTTCGCCCAGCTGTGGAGAATTACTTCCCCATTCTGTGCCTAAAAACCAGTCGCCTGAGTGATTCCAATGTTTCATCATTTTCTTGAATATTTTCACACGAAACGAACCCTTGAGAAAAAAGAATCTTGAGAAACGAACCAACATGCCCTCCTCGTTCAGTTGGATTTGAAAAATAAATACAACATTGATGTAACTTTGATAAATTTCGGCTTACTTCAACCTAAAATTTATCAAATTTCACAACAATGAGTTTTGTATGTAAGTTCAGTTGAATGTTTTACGAAAACTTGAATTTCCGCTGGAATGCTTCATGCCGATTCTGTGATTTCTAAACAAATTTATTGTTATTTGATAAACTCATTGAATCTCGAGGTAAATTTTGGTGTTGGAGAGATTATTGCTACTCAAATTTCAAATAGAGTTGAATGTTTTCTGTAAAATTGATTTTTTGTTTAATCATAACAAAAGTGATAACAAAAGTCTTGATGTTTTCGTAGAAAGAGAGTTAGACAGAGAGAAAGAGAGAGAGATACATGTAGAGAGACAAAAAATTACACAAATATTTTCAGATTTGCTTTAACAAAGCCGGCCTCCTCCCTTTGGAAACCTTCTTCGAAATGAAGGTGAGCATGGTGTACTCAGAAACCCAGTACTCCGCCGAGGTTCTTCTTCGGGAGATGAAGGTAAATTTAATAAATCAATTTGTAATTACTTTTTTTGTATTTCAGAGATGTGTCAACTCCTCTTCGAAGAAATTCACCAGCAGATATTCTGAAGGACCTCAATTTACAAAAGAAACGGTTGAAAAGGCGATTCGAGGCCTCGGAGTTCATAGTCGGATGGATCGAGAAACGGAAACGAAAACTTGCTGGGTTTTGAATTTAAGTACCGTAGGATGGCTGGAAGTTTGCATTGAGGAGGGCCTTGTTAACATAGCTCCTTACAACAGAGGAGAAAGGGACAAAAACAAGAAACAAGAAAAAGAAGCCGGTTTGATTTTTGTTTAATGAAGTTTTAAAAAAAAACTTTTTTTGTTAATGATCTTCAACTTTTCTAGTAGCATAACTTTCAAATTTCGTCATTTCTAAAAAAAATACTCCTTTTTTTAAATAGATAAAAAACTTTTTAATACATTCTTTCGGGTAAACTTTATTTTGGTACTTCCGTTCTCTTCAATGGATTGAACATAGCAAAACAAAGAACTGGAACATAACCCGCCGAAACATTTGACTCACTAAAAATGCATGCAGCTTCTTGCTTTCCCGAGAAACCAAAACATTGCATTGATGATCAATCATTGTACAAAATACCGCCTACTTTTTTCAATATATTTAGAATTCACTTCTTTTTTTTCAACAATTTAAAATATAAAAAAATGCTGATAAGACTGAAAATTGTTGTTTCTCCTATTAAAACGTTTGAACGACTAAAAGATATAAAGGAAAAAATGAAAAAAAAATCAGCACTTTCGCAATTTTAAGTTTTTTATAGGGTATTAATATTGAAAAAATAACGCGTTGTATTACACGTTTTCGGGGAAAAATCCGGGGGTAAAATGCAAATCGTGTTTTAATAGTTTTTGTTCATTTTTAGTTAAGATAAAAACATAATTCTGGTCACCATAAAAACATAGATTACGCTAACTTTTGTTTTTTAAATGTAAATGTTCAAGAATGTCCAGCAAAAAATTTCCCATGATGAAGCTAATTCAACCAAATGTTTCCGTTAAAAGCAAAGTACGGGCAACACCAAGTTATTTCAGTTTTTCAATTAGAATGCTTTTAAAATAAAAATTGACTTCAAAAGTATTTTTTTCTTATTTGATGAAAAAGTTTTTGTCACCAGACTATTAATTAGGCCAGTCATCCTTGAAAACCCGAAAAATGAATTTTCTAGCACATTTACATTTGAAAATTTCGTTTTTGCTCATTCAACAATTTTTATGATACTCCTAAACAAATTGTGAAATGCCAAAGAACAATAATAAAATTTCTAGCAAATCATCAAGTTTCACTTCAAGAATCCTTTTTACAGGATAAATTGATAACTTCAACTTAAAACACAATTGTTTTGTAACTATCAATCTAGGATGTATAGTTGGATCATTTCACCAAAGTACATTTACTTTGTAGCATTCCTGGACACACTAAATTTCTTATAAATTCAAATTACAGTTTATTTGAAACTTTTGTCAATATTTCAAGACGAAAAATACATTACAAAAGGATTTTTCTCAGACATGCAAAGGATTAACACAACTTCTGAATTTAGTTCAATCTGAAGAGTGAATGTAACACTTATGTGGGCACTGATGAACAATTTCACGGGAAAAGGGGCATCAGCAGGAAAAAAGGCAAAATAAGAAAAACGTAGTAAAAAAATGTAGGTTAGATAGTTTTTTCAGGCAAATGAAAATAAATGTAGCTGCAAATTTTTTTTTAACTAAGGTAAAAGTTTTTAACAGTTCATTCGATGAAGTGAAGCTTAGTTTAACAAAAAAAAGTAACGAAAATTCACAACATTTCGTAACATTAAGTTCAATGAAAAGACATTAATTTTTTTCAAGCGAAAACATATTGTGTCAAGTAGAGCCTGCATAAAAGAATTTCCCAATCGTCAGCAATAATTATTCCATTTTTGAGCGGGATAAAGGACCAACATAACATGCGAATGTAGTTAATGTTCAATCATGAATGTAACATCGAAATGCGTACTGACAAACAGTTTTAATCAAATGGGCTTGTATTTTTGGGAATAAAAAAACAATTAAGGACAAACAGCACATTTTTTTTTCACACTTTTTATACTGCAAAAAATATTAGAACGGAAATTACACTTAAAAAACAATTTCTACAAAACAAATTGATCAACACTATAGTTGGATCATTTCATTAAAGTACATTTACTTTGTAGCATCCCTGGACACACTAAATTTCTTATTCTTCAAGTTCTTTCTGCGTGCAACATTGTATGAATGTTGGAAATGTGTACAAGAAACCATTGAAACATTTGAGGAGAGACAAGTGTAAATGTAATAGTAAACTGAAAATTTATTTTGGAAGCTAAAAAAGCTCCATTTTTTTCTCAAGAAATTCTTTTTTTGTTGTGATCCGGCTGTTTTACATCTACAATTTAATATGCGGATTTCATGCTTTTTATTCTCATATCTCGGTCCTGCTGATTCTTTTGCAAACCAAAGTTTTACATAGTTTTATAATTATAGTAAATATATAAAAATTGTAAATTCGACATTGAGGCAAAAGAGGTTGTAAAATATCGGAATGTTCAATTTTTATAAAACCAACTGAGCTGTGATACTAGAATTTTTTTATGATAACTTGTGATTCATATTGTTTGTATTTTTTCGCTGTTTCACTAAAACCTCAAACTTATTTGCATCTGCGGTTTATAATCGTGAGATTGCCCTTCAAAGTTCTTCTTTTTAAGGTATTAAAACATTCAGAAATTGTACAGTTTCAAGTTCTATCCATAAAACGGTGGTCTGAAAGTATTTAGTTTTTTATGTTTAAAAAAAATTCACATTGAACCTTAGTTTGATCCATTTTCGAACTTTTCCACACCGGAACATTTTTAAAAACCTCGAAACTACCACTTTTTTCTATAAAAAATAGTTTTAATTTTTTCTTTTTTTTGGTGTTACACGATTACCATTTATCGACTTAATTGTTTGTTTTCCGCTTACTTCCTAATCTTGTATTTTTCGGTTAAATTCAATTTTTTTTGTAATTTCTGCATTATTCAACTTGAAATAAGAAATGCATCACACTTCATGTAAAAAACTCGAGTTGTGTTTTATTAAATTGGAGGATGATTTTAAAACAATTTTTTCTACATTACTGTTAGTTATATTAAGTGCATATATTTTTTTCTTCAAATGTTCAAAAATGAACATATGCAGCTATATTTCAATTTTTAGTTTTTCAAGGTACGGACAATCGACTAATATATTGGTTGCCTTAAAGCGAAATTTAGTTCTTTGAAAGAACTTTATGACAAGAACTTTATTGAGCTGAAATTTCGTTTTATGTTTTGCGAAAAAACGTATTATCTAATTTAAACTCACTTTTTTACGACTTCTGTCAAAAACATCCTCGTCTTGTTTGATGTAATGGCTTCTTTAATTTAATTAGAAAACACCTAAATGAATAAAATGTTTACCGCAGATTTTTAGGTCACATAAAAAAAACCAACCTAGAAGAAATTATACATGAATGAAACATTTGAAAAAAGCTACAAAAACAAAAATGACATATCTTTCACAATCCGAAATTTGAATTTCTCGGCAACGCTACATTAAAAAAAGATGGATTGTAAAATTGGTTACAAAAAATTTGGTTAGAAATTTTGGCTATTGGTTATCGTTGAAATTTTAAGATGTGAAACGGAAAGCATAATAATCTAATGGAAAATTTGAAAACATTTAATGTTTTCCAAAACATTGTCATGAAAAAATTAAACTTTTAGTAAAACTTCTTTAGAATATCTTCCATATTTAGTTGTTCGAAAGTTAATTTTTGACGGTCCAAACAGAAAAAATAATTAGAAAAATCATATCATAATTTGAATGCAGTAATTTAAAACAAAAAAAAAAACAATAATATTTTTCTGCTGACTACCTAGACCCATCAATGTGAAACCAAACTAGAAGTGTTGATTCTTGAATGAAACATTTGAAAAACATACGAACAATTAAAAAACGACGTAGGCAAATTTAATTTCAATATGTAATACAAATTTATTTTCAATATGTTTAATTTCAATATATATGTATTTATTAAAAAAGATGCAAAAATACAGCGGCAATAGAAATGGATTAGAAATTGTGACTTTTCAAAAAGGTTAAGGTTGAAATTGCAAAGTGCAAAACGGCAAACTTAGCATTGAAATGGACTTTTGGAAAGCACGTTACGTTTACAAAAACATTGTTATGCTAAATTTCAACTTAAAAAACTGCGTATTATGATCCAAATTTAAGTTTCTGAAAGTTAATTTTTTGATTTTTCAGAAAAAAGGAATTAGAAAAGTTGACACGCAAAATTTGATGATAATCCCACGAAACAGAAATTTGACGACAACAAAAGTTAGCTTTCGATTGTATTCGATTCATGCTTAAAAACTTGTTTATCTTATTGTGGAATGTGAAAACTTTCAAAAAAAAAAGAATAACCTGATATTAGGGTAATAATTATCGAATTCTGAAGGCAGTTTCTTGAAACAGCTAAATGACGACAAAATAAATTCTAAAACCATAAGGTGAAAAGCTTTGAAAAAAACGTTCCGCGAAACAATCTTTGATAAAAAGGTTTTTGAGTAACTTATTAAGTAAATTAAGTGCGATTAACACAAAGGCAGAGTTTGAATGCATGTAGAAAACCTTAAAACATAAAAACGAAAATTTTTTGATTGTGAGTTTTTAAGGTAGGGCAAAACTGACTAAAACATTTGTTCCCTTAAAGCCAAAGCCTATTTTTGAAACACCTGCATGACAAAAAATAGTCAGTAAAAAAATCGCTTTATGTTCTATAAAAAACGTAATGGTTGATTTCATTCAAATGGTTTAGTTTAATCATCCAAATAATAGTTTTAAAAATCAAATTCATCAAATCATATCTTCAATGCAATTAGAAATAAGCTACATGAAAAAATTTTTACTTCTTACCACTCACGTTTTGTTACGTCACTCACGTCACTCACGTCATGATCTTACCACTCACGTTATGTTAGTGATATTATGTGCACATATTTTTTCAATTGTGAAAAAGTGAAAAGATGTAGCGGTATTTCGATTATTAGTTTTTCAATGGACAAACGACTAAAATGTTTGTCACCTTGAAGCCAAAGTCAGTTCTTTGAAATAACTACATGACAAAAAAAGTTCAACTAAAATTTCGTTTAAACTTTTGCAAATAAAAAAATACGAAAATAAATTTTTATTTCCCAAATTTATCACGTCAAAAACATCCTCGTCTTGTTTAATATAACAATTTCTTTAATTCAATTAGAAAGTATTTATAAAAAGCTAAGTTGTTTTAAATTTTAGAGCACTTCTGAATAAGGAACCGAAGTGAAACCAAAATAGAGGAGTTAATACTTGTATGAAACATTTGAAAATCGCTACAAACAAACAAAAAAATGGATTAGGTAAATTAACCCGATTTTAGATTCTAATTTGAAATATTGGCGACACTTCATTAAAAAACATAAGTTACATAGTAAAAAAGCATGCAAAAAAAAATACGGCGGCAATCAAAATGTGTTTGAAATTGTGACTTGTCTAAGCGATTATGGTTGCAATTTCAAATTGGAAAGCGAAAAACGTACTAATCCAACGAACTAGCAAATAACGTTAACTACAACAATAGTTTCAAAAAAATTTTACTTTATCAAAAGCCTGCATATGGCTGTGCAAAAACAGCATCGGCAGAAAAAAGCCGCTTTTGTCTGCGTCTTCGCTTTTTGCACACTGTCTCGCTCGCACGAGACGCAGAGTTCCGAATTAAGGCCGTTTTTGGCAGGATGCCCATTTGGCCGCAGGTATAATATGATCCAAATTTCTAGATGTCTGAAAGTTTTTTTTTCGCTTTTGCAGAGAAAGGAATTAGAAAAGTTGACACGCAAAATTTGATTACAACAACATGAAGCAGTAGATTGATAACAACAAGAGTTAGCTTTAGATTGTATTCGATTCATGCTCAAAAACTTCTGTATCTTTTTGTGGAACGCGAAAAATTTGCCTGGTGTTTCGCACAAAATTGAATTTAAACAAATGTGTAATAAATCTTTGACACAACGTCTTAAATAAAAATTTGTTTAATTTTTTCTTGCTTTTGCATATAAAAACAAACTCACTTATGCCTGAAAAGGTTGGAATATTGGTGTTTACTGACAATCACAATTGTTCTAACAACTACTGAAACATTTTAATGTGGCCAAAATCATACGATAATGTGCCGTTTTAGCCAACTTATTTTTCAAATGTTTGAATTGCGACAGGAAACTTAATAAATTTTGACATTGAGATCAACAAAGTGAAACCTTTCAGTCCGAATATTGAACGATATATTTTCAGTCAGTCAATGAATGTACTGTAGAAATACAAAATTACGAGGTATGGCAAATCTATAATTATATTTACTCTGAGTGTTTCAGTGGTATAAAAATTACGGAGACAATTTCTTGACAGCACTGGATAAACACATTAATGTATCGAAAAATGAACAATAAAATGTACGTTTTCCTGTAAAATAAACAAGATTTGATTTTTACTTCTTTCGCAAATTGGAAAAAAACTGTGAGCCCAAACGCAACGGTTTAAAAGCCAACCCTATGAAACACATGACTAAATGTCAAATCAATCCATTGATGTTCACGAAAAATCAGAAAGTTTTAAACAACTACTGTAACATTTGAATGCTCTCGAAATCAAACAAACTTTTCGTTTTTTAAGCTACTTTCCTATTTTAAAAAAATGTAAATTATAACTAGTTACTTTTCTATAAAATAAAAAATTTAATCAAATGCTTCAGGTGTTCAAATTTTGGAGACAACATCTAGTCAGCACCTCAGTTATAAAAAAAAATATGTGAATACTAAAAAAGAAAATCTTTTTGAACTTAAATCAAATTTGTGATAATTAAGGAAAAATAACGTTTTGAAATGTCTTGAGATTGAAGATTTTTTATTTTTTTTTCACTAAAGTGACAAGCAATTATGAATGTAATGACACCAATTTTGAAGCCAACCCCGTGAAACACAGGACAGAGAGAGTTTAAAAAAATAATTTGTATGTGAAGACTTTTTGTTGGAAAAATATCGACGTGTGTAGATTTGCATCTCGTTAATATTTTTCAGACAGATTTTGGACGTGTCGAACTGTATTCGTTCTATTTATCTTTGATAAATCTTTGATGAAAAGTTTTCTATAAAGATACTTTTTAAGTTTTTTTGATTTTATAACTGAATACAAAATGATTGAAATTTTACTGAAAACACTAAAGGTTTGAACAACTACTGAAACAGTTGAATTTTGCCAAAAAAACAAAAAAAAGGATGTTTTTTCAAGTTAGTTTCAAATTTGAATTGCAATTTCTTGGCAGCACTATATGAAAAACCCCAGAAAAAAAACAATGGATAATACATTAATGTTCAGAAAAATGGACAAAAAATGTAAAATCTCCTAAAACTTAATATAGTACACAACGCAAATTATATAAAAAGATTTGAAATGTTTCGAGATTTGATTTTTTTCCTGAGTTTTGATGAGACTATGAGCGAAATCGCAGCGGTTTTAATGGTAACCCCATAAAACACACGACTGAAAATGTTTGAAAAGAATTTAAATGTGAAGATTTTTGTTTTGCTGAAAAAAATGTCGAACTATACTCGCAGCCAACTTCTACTTTGACCGATTTGGCTGCGTACATGCCCTGAGTATCCTATTTTGCACACTTTAGTCTAGGAACAACATCAAAACATTGTCACGTTGTGACGAAGTAATTTTGGCACAAACTATATGCAGTTTTAATTTAATCAAAAAAATCTTTCAAACAAATTGTGGATTTGCTTTGCAAAAAAAAAGATTAACAGATTACAGATTTATTATCAGTGATCACCAGACAACGAACGAAAAATTAGTTATCAAAATGCTGATAATGACGACGAGTCCATTCTTCTTGTGGTAGGGACCACCATTGCTTTCCGAAGATCGTAGTCAGTTCGTCTCGCCAGCGTAGTCGGGGGCGTCCTCGTCCTCTCGTGAAGTTGTAGGGGATCCATGTAGTTGCCGCTCGTGCCCATCGTCCTTCTTCCATCATTCGCACCTTGTTTGCCCACTCGGCCTTTCGTCGAACAGCTTCTTTTACCCAGTCTTTCACGCCCGTGGCGTTTCTGACCCTTTCGTTCGTCCATCTTTCTTTCCATGTTATGCCGAGCATTCGTCTCTCCATCTTTCTTTGTGCAACAGCAAGCGTCTCTTTATTGGATGATCTTAGGGCCCATGCAAAAAAAAAGTCTTCACTAAAAAAATAGATTTCAAAAAAATCCATTATGCCTAAAATTGTAGGAGCCTGAAACCACTGAAACAAGTACATCGTTTTTGCCAGGAAAACAAAAAGATTCAAAGAACTACTGAAACATTTATCTATTCTGAAATTTGGCATGAATAAAAAATTATTGATCACAGTAAAAGAGGAGGGCGCAGACTGGAATCTCTGCAGGACCAAATAAAGGCAGTCTTTTAAGAATGTTTTCAAAACATTGTTTTTACAAACATGAGAAACGAAATTTATTTCATTTTGCCTTCAAATTCATTTTTATTTAATCCAACCTAAGAAAGACAATTATTAAAATTCATTGTTTTTAATTTGCTTATTTCAAAGTGCCAAAACAATAGGTTAAAGTATTCTTTTATTTATAAAAAAAAACAACATCACAAATACAACTTTTAACGTAATTTTGATATCAGTATTAATTTTTTTTCAAACAAATTCTAGGCTACTTCATTGATTATTTTGGCCAATAATAACCTCGGGCTACGGGACATGCCGGGTCAGCTGGAAAAAGCGAAATTTGCGAAACTTGGCCACTTTCTCCAACAAGTTTATGAAAGCTATTATGTCTTAATTCCCTGTAGATCTACTTGTATGTTTTTACAATTTTCTGAACTTGTAAAAAAAACTATTTTTTTACTAATTTGGGCATTTCAGAAGCTTAAACTTAAATAATGGATCAAGTATTTGTAAAGAAGCAAAAAAGTGTAAGCGAAACACTTTTAATGAAGCGAAAAAATTGCCAAGTTGCCCGGGTCTCACCTCTGCCAAGATATTTTTCTCGGAAGGTAATTTTGTTTAAAGTTTTTGTAAACTTATTTCTAACTTTCTAGAAATCTATCACTCTTCTGCACTTTTGAAGTTCAACCTGAAATCCTCTGCTCTACAAGACCAAGAAGCTCTAAGTTCCTGTCTACAATAATTTTGAGGTTAGTTTTCTTTTTCTTTTAACAGCGTCGTATCAAGATTACCCATCTTTTTTTATATTAAATAAAATTTTTTGGCTGTTTGAAAAGTGTTTTTGCGGGCCTAATTTCAAAAAAAGCCTACTTTCGGAAAATTGGAAACTGAAACAAAGCAACTAATGTTTAACAAAGAGTTTTTTAAAAAACAAAATTTTTGTTGTCGTTACGTCACTGTTTAAGTGGTTCTTTTAACTCTGTTGATTCTTTGTTCTGTAATATTGTTTTTGTTTTCTATTGAAAATTGCAAAAAAAAAAATACCCGTGGAAGTGGAAAAATTCTCAGCAAAATTTGAGAAACTTTACACTTTTTAACGTAAAATGTTTTTCATTGTTGTTGTTAATTTGCTGTTTTATGGTTACCAGAAAATTATTTGGATCAGTGTTTTCACTATTGTTAGCACAGTTCATGTTAGGTCTTATAAACTATATAAACAGTTTTTCCGCTTTTTTTAATTTTTGGATTTCGAATGTTTCCGTTTGAATTTTCAACACAGAAACTAATTTTTTTTGAAAGGGTAGAAACATATACTCATCCGTGCCAATCTAAAACCTAAAAAATAAAGAAACAATGAAACAGTTAATTAAATTAGTTTCTTAACTTCAATTTGGATTGTTATCGGATTATTGCTTATTTTCATAATGCTTATTTTAACAAAAAGGACGAAACATTGTCTTAATAACAAAAAAACCGAGTTTTCAAAAAACAGAAATTCGGAAGCACCAGAAAAATTGAGAAAGAAATTCACCCCAAATGAATGAGAGAAATTAGTTTAGCTTACCTAACCTTACTTCACCATTGCAAAATTAGCTTTCCAACAAAAAAAACTGTAGCTGAATGTTTTAGTGTAAAAATCCATCCCGGTACTTTCTTTTCAACCAATATACTCGATCCTCATGTATTTCGCTGGCGCAACATTTATCGAGCGATTTTTAAAATGACCATTTGCCGCTTTTGTAAAACATTTAAAAAGATCTTCAAAATCATTCAATTTTGAGTATTACAGTCGTTTTTTTTGTCTATTTCGGTTACTCAGAAACCTGTCATGGTAATTTTTTTTTGAAATTTGTAGTTCTTTTTACACACTTTTTTATTCAATATTGTAGTTTTTTTCCTTTTTTTAGAGTTTATTCTTCTCTGGGGAAACGTGTTGTTAGGAAATTTTTTTCAAATCCCAAACTGGAAGTGAAGGAAAAGTGTTTCAAAACCATCTCAATTACGAAACTATTTTTTCCGATATCGTCACCTTTTTTTGTTAAATTGCTGTTTCCCGGAAACGCGCCCATTTTTTCAAATTAAAAAAATTGAACAACTCAAATGAGAAGTGAGTTTTCGTTTCCGGAAAGGGGGATTTTTCGAAACTGTGCTGTTAATGTGATATAAAATGAAAACAAGCTTTAACGTGACAATACCACGTTAAGGAAATTTATTTTATTCATTTTTTCGTTGTGGTCAATTTGCTGTTTTACGGTTAGCGTAATGTTCGTTAGTTTTTTTCTTTACACTCGTCGTTGTACAGCTGGTGAATTTTAATTTCAATCTGAGTTTCGGACGTTACAACGATTTTTAGGTTGGTTTTTCATCTTTTTTTGTGGTACCAAGACTGTCGTTTTTTTTTAAATGTTTTGTTTTTGCATTTTTAAATGTATTTTTCTTAATCGGTCAATTTTTTTGGAATTTTAGAACCTTAAACACTGCAACTGATGTGGAACATGAGAGTTATTTAGACACATAATTTTTGTCGTTATGCCATTGTTTCATAATTTCCATCTATTTTGTAGATGCTTTAATTTAGAATTTCGTCTTTGTAATTCTGTGATTTGACACTAATTTGACACTAATTGACGTAATTTGATAAAAGCATGACACTACTAATTTTTAATAACTTAAAAAAAAATTTAATGGTTTTTTGTCGTCGTCAATTTGCTGTTTTACTGTTAGCGTAATATTCGTGATTTTTTCCCTGTCCACTCGCGTTCGCACCGTTGACGCATATTCACGAAAACTATAAAACAAAGAAATAGGATTTTGGTATAAATTTGCAAGAAAAGTTTCATATCACCATCATGACTAATCGGAAACTAAAACGGATTTTTTTTTGAAAACCTTTTTAAAGATTAGCATACAAACAGTTTTTTTGGTTGCGAACAATTTTTCTTTTTTTTTATTTCTTCACTTTGTTACTTAACTTGCCCTTGTTGAAATATGCTTTCCAAAAAAGTGCAACTGAATGTTTTAGCGAAAACATGTCTCTTGGTACTTTTTTTTCAACCAATATATTCGTCCTTCTGGAAAAATTTATAAGTGCTATTGGTGATGTCCCATTCCAACCTCACCGCTGCTTAATAATTAATTATATTAACACAGTTCAAATTTTTAAAAACATGATGAAAAAAGTTGTTTATGGTTGAAACTTTTTTTCTCGCAACATTTGCAGTTCGAACGTCACTTTGAAATGTTTAATACGAGGAACATAAGGAAAGATCGAAACAACTGATTGAATTCGTTTCTAAAGAACCGGTTTTACCGATTCTTTTTTTAATCTATCTTTTCACCAAAAGAGCGAAACATTACATTAATAAAGCAACAACAAAACTTTTTTCCGGGAACACAGAGCAATTCGGAAAAACCAAAAAATTGAAGAATAAATTTTATTTGAATAAAATAGGAATGAAGCATCCTATTCACATATAATTCGAAAATTTTAAAATTAGATGAAACTTGTGACAATATTATTTTTTGTTCGGATTAATTTCACTTTAATTAAAAAAAAGTTTAACTGAATGTTTTAGTGAAAAAATGTGTCTGGACACCGTCTTTCGAAACAATGCTTTTATAGAATTGGAGAATTGTTTGGGTGTTATATGTGACTTAATCAGTTTTGCCTTGGATAAACCTGGTTAAATTTCGCTTTTCCAAAAAGAAGTCTAAAATGTTTTAGTGTAAAAAGTTCTCTTTGTACATTAATTACGTTTAATAAGTTTAAATTAAATTAAATTTAATTAACTCTAATTAAATTTATGAATGCTATAAGTGATCCCTAATTCGAAACAAAACCGACTTTTGAAGAAAACAAAAAAAGTGTTTTTTAGTACTTTCAACCAAACAAAGTGTTTTAATCGCTCTTCGTTTGAAAAAATATAATGAAAGTTTTCCTTAGAGTGCGGGCAGTGACTTATTCAACGCAAAAAAGATTATGACCTCTTTTATCGATCATTTTTTGACGTTTTACAAACTTTCAACAAAAAAATTAATAAAAGTTGATAAACTTAGCTTTATCTTTGGTATATTTTGCTTCTCTAAAAAGGATTACTCAATGTTTCAGCATGGAAATGTATCTTGGTACATTTTTTGCAACCAATGAGTCCTTCCTGAAGTGAAATTTATGAATGTTCTCCGCGACCCCTCATTCCAACCTCACCCCTGTTTAATAATCTCGCGGCGGCTGTCTCCCATCTAGTTTAACACACATATGATGCATTTCGCGGTGCGGAGTTGCATAATGCGGCCATGACAAATCGGCCATCTTTACACCGTTCGGCCATCGTTCTTTCTCTCGCTCTCCTCAATCACCCTTCCCCGTTCTTCCGCTGGTTTGTCTTTCCGCCCAACACCTGCCTGTGGAACTTTGTTATCCTATACGATTGATGGCTAGGAAAGTGACACTCTGCCGAAATGGCGCAGTAAAAAGAGGCTAGGCTATGCTTGTAGGCTGTAGTCATGAGCCAAGTGAACGCAAACAAGTAGCTCAAGTGGAAGTACGGGAATAGCTACACGGGGTGGCGGGAATTGACCACACAGAGTACGAAGTGGTAGTGAGACCACCCGGATAGCAGAGTTCCTGGACCACCGCGGCATTTTCGCTTTGGCCACCCAGGGAGTAGAGCATATTTCTCAACCATCGAACATTGCGATAACGATGACTAACCGGCCTCCCAGAGTTCGATTGGACCACCCAGATTGCGAAATGGATCAGAGACCACCCATGTAGTTGAGATCCTAAACCACCCAGGCATTTTCTCGCAAACCACTAAGATAGAAAACAATGTTTATTTTCTATTTATTTGTCTCAAATAGTGCAATCGCAACAGAATAGCATGAGTTTGGGAAACTATCGGAGTTTGTTAATTTTCAGACAAATGTTTTTCCGAAATCATGTTATTTTGTCCCCAAAAAGATTATTAGTGAACCGGTATCTTATTCAGGAACGCTGTTGTTTTATTAATGCTTTAGTTTTGCGACCTAGGGGCAAAAATCTTTTAGTCCGGCCTAGGAGCCAAGCGGCCTAACGCCGCATCAGGACGGCTGCCGGCTTTACATAGATCAATGCGTCAACGCTCGGGTCGGGTATCAAAGTGAGGCCGGCCACTTTGGCGCTTCGCGGCAGAGCGGTTCCAGGCCGCACTCTTGTACCACTTTCCCATCCCAAATTCATTGGTTGAATGGTTTTTTCAAGGGAGAATTATCAAGTAGTGCATACTCATACAGTAACTTTGGAACAAATATAGAGTTCACATAATTCTTGCTTTTTGCTTGAACAGTTAAAAAAATATCAAAAACGCAAAAAAATACAGTTGGATTTTGTTGTTGTTGAAATTATGGTATTGTTTCTTAGAAAAGTAATTACTAAAGACTTAGTAAACAAGGTTTTGACAGTTAATATCAGGGCTTTCCAGCTAAATTTAAAACCAAGCGTCATTGCTCGGAAGCCTTACAGACAAATTTCTAGAAACAATCACATCTTCCATCAATTGCTTTCAGTAATTTCATAGAAGATTCTTTTATTGATGAAACCTCGAAATGGGTAACAAATAATAATTTTCGGGACAGCACAATTTTTCCACTATTTTAATAAAATTGACAAAAAATAAGCAGCCAAATGTTTTATTTTTAGCGGATTAGATTAGACTGAGATGTGATTTCGTTACTGTCATCAGATTCTTTTTATCATATTTATAGGAAAATGTTTTGCATTGATCTCCATTTTTATGTGCATATTAAGTACATAACAATGTAATCGACTAGTTGCTAGTTGTATAACGTAACTAACTGCCAACCTACATATTTCAAATCTCAAAAGTTGCTGTAACATCCATGTGCGCTTAAAACTGTGAAACAGAAAACGAACTAAACGTCTTTTTTCAAAAAGCTAAACAAAAATTCACAAATTTTCAGTTGAATGTTTTGTTGCGAGCAAAATTACAAGTAGTATTTACTAAGTCAGTGCTGAGAAATATCATAGCAGTATTTTTCATTTAATTAAGACGTCGTCTCCATAAATGTCGAGCATAACAGTGTCTTAATTTTTCAAACTGCTTCGTTTGGGCTGAAATTTTGTCTGGAACATTCCTATGGCCTAAAAACCTTAAAATGAAACGCTTGGACCGATAAAAAATTTTTGACCCGGGTTACGGTAGGTGCCCAAAGTGTACTGTAAAAATTTCAACGTTGACTAAATTTCAATCTGAAAATTGCATTTTGTAGCAAATTCAATTTCCAAAAACTTTAATACCTTGATTTCTCATTCAGTAAAAAGTTAGCCTTCAAAAACCGTCTGAAAAACGGGTTTTTGGCGATTTCCCTCTCATCACAAAAGGCAACAAAATGAAATTTCCTACATGGTAATTTTACACTTTGGACAATTGTTGAAATAAAAGGTCCCACTTCTCACGATTATTTTCGGTTTGTTAGTTAGACACTGTTATCTTTTTCCCGAACTATGATTTTTCTTGGAAAATGGATGAAACATAAAAGAAGGTTTCATTGAAACAATAAAAAAAGAGCTGCCGTTCACTTTTGTTCCTCCGTCGAAAAAAAACGATTTTAAAATTTTTGTGTGCAAAATGAAAAATTACAAAATGAACTGATTAACGAAAAGCACGGAACACTCATTTTAATTTTTAAAGTTTATTCATGAATTCATAAAGTTATGTTATTTTTTTGTTTAGTTTTTTTTAAGAATTTTAAATGTTTTTTAAGATCGAAACAGAGTAAACGTGACTGAACATATATTTTACAATTTTCAATTGAGTTAATTAAATGATAAGAAACTCACGAAAAGATCTATTTTTGTTTACTATATAAATTGACATTAATTGACAAAACTTTTCACCGAAAAAACTCAAAAATCTTTTATTTGAGCCACTTTTTGCTTCCTTCGCCTTACAACCAAGCAACGCCTTTACCAACACAATCGATTTCTTGAACAGTCGATGCAACATATATATGCGCTTTAGTAAAAAACAATTAAAAAAACTTAATATACTAATTTTGTAACTAATTTTGAATAAGTTTTTTATAACTAATTTTAAATAAGTTCGGCAACGTTGAAAACGTTGCCGAACTTTATCAAAATTAGATATAGGGCCCGCCAATCCTACTTCAGTGATTTTTGGAAATGAGTGAGAGTTTCCTGATGTTGGTATTCGAATTTCCCATTATTACATCAAAATAGAAGGCTACAAAAGGGGCGTGGCCACTTTTCGGCCGAAGTAGGATTGGCGAGAACTATAGTGATTCCTTTATCAAAAAAGGAAAAAATAGAATGTAATTTAACAAAAAAAACAACAGCAGTTGAAAAAATGATGCACACTTTAAAAAAAATGTTTTTTAGAAAACCCATACTTTATATTTTATTCATAAGTTCTGTTGAATGTTTGGCAAAAAAGTTATAATTTGCCCCAAAACTTACCTTAGTAAGCTAGCTCTATCCATTTTCTGAATCTTTCTCGCAAATTTGATAAGTAGCGGTTTTCGTTTGCTGTTCATTTGTTCCCTCCTGCATTTCGAATTTAAAGTTTTCATGTTTTAAGTTCATTTCTCGAAAACATCTAACCCCAAAGTTTTGAAGATACGTTTGGGCCGTTTTTAAAAAAGTTTAAAAAAAATTAAAATAATATCTATATGTTTTCTTTTTTTGTGGTTTATTTTGACAACACGTTACTTCTATTTAACAGTAATCGATGTAACGTTGTATTCACCAATGTAGCATTTTTGACAAACAAACGCAAATCTTAAAAGTTGCTGCAACATCGATGTGCGCTTAAAACTGTAAAAAAAACTTGTGAAAACAAATGTGTTTTTTGTTTCATAATTTATACAAATATTGAAATTCATCAGTTTCATGTTTTGTTCCTAGCAATTATATCAATAGTTTGAGTGCTCATGTAGTACACTGAAGCTGTTGTGTTAAAATTGTGTGAATTTAAAAAAAAATATGAAGAACAACAGTTTGATTCGACTAAAACAGTTGGATGTTTTGTAAGAATCTTGTGTTTGTTCGTTAGAAAAACTATATTGATTCAGAGTCTTGAAGTGAAATTCATTTAAGGTTTTTCAGTCCAAACAGAGCGTTTTTAAAATCTAAGTCATATGTGACGATTGCTGGGATACAGATTATTACATACAAATTTATCGAAAAACGGTATTGCATTCAATCAATGGAAAATTCAATTATTGATGAAACTTCGAAGTGGGCATCAAATGATTATTTTTGGGACTTGCACACGTATTTTGTTTTTCCATTTTTAATACCTAAAAATATCAACAATTAAATGTTTTGTTTTGAGCATATTATAAAATGCGGAGGTGTTCAATTGTTCATATAAAGAACCTCTTTGTCGAAAATAAAATGTAACGTGAACCTTGTAAAATAATGCAAACTTCTACATAAACTGTCGACAGCTCAAACATTTGTTTAAAAAATTGAATTTCGTAAAATTTAATAAATGTTATCTACTCACCTAGTGTTAAGATTTTTTTTAAAAAAAAATCCAAATTTTTTTTTTTTGAAATGTGAGGCAATGTTTCAGCTCGGGGTTGCGATGATCAATAAATTATAAAATTTAATCGCGCCCACACGGTTAAAAATAAAGACATGTATTTACACATGTATTTACGAAAAAAAAGGCTGAACCCGAATTTTCGAAAGTCATCGGGAGTAAAATACTGTTCTCCCACTATTTGACTCTTTTTTCACATAATGAAAAGAAACCAATTTTCTTAAAGGAAACAATTTCAAATAAGAACAGCAGAATGTTTTGGGCAGATGTTTTCGACCTGTGGAATAATTTTTGAACGCTTCGATTTCCAAGCGAAAAATAAAGAATTTATACCAATTCTCGACCTTTTTTTTCAATACTCATTTTTAAAAGCCTCAATTATTCTGGAGTGCTTGAAGAAACAGAGAAGAAAACGACGAAAAATTCACAACACAACTTTTAACATGCATTTTTTCGTCCTTAAGAGGATATCAGCTTTGTTAGGCGGTATGAGTCTTGTAAACAGATATTATGGCATTGTAAAAAAAAATTTTCCTATGCCAACAAAAAATTATAATTTTTTTCAGTTGTGTCGAATTCAAACTTTTGTTGAAATCAGTGTGTTTATTATGCTTAATAGAGGTTTTGTGACATAATGAGTGGTTTTCTCTCAATTCTTCTCTCTCTCTCTCTTTTTTACCAACAACATACCCCATTACCAAGTGTTGGAAAACGCTTGGCAAACGCTTGGCAACATTTTATAAATTGTTTTAATCCTTGTTTCGTGTAGTTTAGTTGAATGTTCAGTGAAATGCAGGTGTTTTGTTTAAAAACAAGGGTGGCAGTATCACCGACAGAGTTTCATTTTAGCTCAGGGTCTAAAACATCAGTTAATGAAAACTGCAATTGTTCCCGTACCTAGCTAATTACCGGTCCAAAAATATAGTAACCGTTATTTTGCGGTAAATCTCTTTCAAAAAATGTGTACCTAAATGTGACGACGGACTGAAAAAAACATTTTTGGCAACTTTTTATCATGGTTTTTTTTAAGAAAAGGAGTAACAACAAAAACGGCCTAGATGCGTGTGAGCGAGAGAGTGTGCAAAAAGCCAAGACGCAGAGAAAAAGCTGCTTTTTTCTGCCGATGCTGTTTTCGCCACAGCTTTATCAGCCC
This sequence comes from Oscheius myriophilus, assembly GCA_964057215.1. NCBI lineage: Eukaryota > Metazoa > Nematoda > Chromadorea > Rhabditida > Rhabditidae > Oscheius > Oscheius myriophilus. The sequence goes on along the minus strand of OZ059904.1, from coordinate 27,668,365 downwards.
ATCGTCGTAAAAATGGCCAATCCCAATTCTTGATTTAAGATATCGATTTTCTCGCAAATTTAATTGTGTGTTTTGTAGAAAAAATCAAATGATTGGTCAAAAAAGCACCGCCCAGTTACAGATAAAACGTTATCAATTGGCAAGTATTAAAACTCTTAATGTTATAGACCTTTAATTTTTGCTGGTCCTGCTCATTCACTGATGATTTTTTGTTAAACAAAATTTCTGCGTTTCACAAAACATTCAGCTAAACTAACTTCATTGCTTTTTTTTCAATTTTTTATGTTTCGCTCAATGTTTTGTGACATGCGGATGTTTCGTTTAGAATAAGTGTCAGTAATACAGGGAGTCTTCCAGGGTCTTTATTTGGGTCTGTGCCTATGTATCGGTCTCTCTCTCTCTCTCTGTCTCTTTCTCTATCTGTATCTCTTTGTCTGTCTCTGGATTTGCATCTCTTCCTCTCCCTCTCTATTTCTTTCCCTTTCTCTCTCCCTCTCTCAACAATCGCTCTCTCTCTCTCTCTTTTTTTTCTCTTTTTCTCTTTCTGTCTCTCTCTCTCTCTCTCCCGCTCCATAATTCTGTCATCCGCCCAATTTTCAACCCATACAATCTCGGCCCTTGTCTTTCACGACCCTCTATCCCAGATGTCTCACCCTCTTCTCACCGCCTTTGTTTTCCCCAGCGCCGCTCCAACACCTCTTTTACGATGTTTTCCTCGATCTCACCTACCACCTGGTCTTATTTTTCCCATGAAAACCTCTAATTTCCCTGTTTTTTTATCTCTTTTATCACACTTTTACAAGCTTTTCTCCGTCAAAACAAGGCCCTTAGGGCCTAAAAATAACGCCTCTTCGGTGGAAACCCATTCAACGCTTGAATGTTTCAGAGATTCCATCGGGATCGTCGTCTTTCCCGGGGCGGGCATTTATAATTGCCGGCAATTAGCGCGAGGACGCTAATCCGAGGGATGCCTGACCCCTGGTGCCAGCCGACTGACCAGATGGCCCGCCTCCGCGGGGCGCATTCCTCATCGGCCTCGTCTCGGCCGCGAACTCATCCATTTCCCGAGAGACTCATTAGCTCAATTCGCACGTTTATCCGAGATTTGTTGTTTTAGTGGCGGCTTTGCACCTTTCGGGTAGTTTTTGGTACCATCAGGGACTTTCAAACGCCCAAGTCGCGTATTTCCTGTGCCCGTTGTAATGTGTTTGCTCGGTAGTGATTTCGTACGGGTGCGGTAGTTTCCGTTCACCCATTTTACACCCTGAATATAATTTCCCTCAAATGAATTGCAAAATATTCCAAAATAGTTGAAATGCATATTTTTATTAATCAGCTGTTTCAATGTGTTGACATATTTTTTGGGTCACGCAGTTTTTGATTAGATGGTAAATGGACGTTTGATACAAATCATTTTACAAAAAAAAACTCTTCCACTTCCCGAGAGACTCATTAGCTCAAATCGCACGTTTTTCCGAGATTTGTTGTCTTAGTGGGGCTTTTTCACCCATTTTACACCTTCCTAAATTTTATTTCCCTCAAATGATTCGTGAAACACTCCAAAATTTTTGAACTGAATCTATTTGTCAATGAGCTGTTTCAACTTGTTAGCATATTTTTGGAGGCTCTGACTATGAGTTTCTGTTTTGGAAAAAAAAGCGGAAAAAAACTAAATTAGTTTGCGATCAGCTGAAAAAAAATGTTTGTAAACTGAGCAAAATCTTCAAATGAAAAGAAACCAATATTTAAAAAAGAATTTTCGGTATGCAAATGAATAACAATGTGAAAAAAAATTATTTTGTTACACCGCTAATGTTTAAAAAAAACTAAATGCATGTTCTGTCCACATCGCAATACAATAAAATGTCTACATTTTATGTTTCAACATCCACTAACTGACTCAGTTAACACACAATTTTCCATAAAAGTTCTGTAAAACGCTCGTATCAGAAACACAAAACATTTTGAACTCCTTTTCATTATTATTGTTTCAATAAGCCTGAAATTATCGTGTAATCTACGCGCATATTGTCTTCGCAAACTGGATTTACTTCTGATAGCAAATCGAAACTTTGAAGCAACAAAAAAATTTTTTTAAAAAAATTATAAGAATTATTTGCTCAGTTGAACTATTCGTTTTTTCTTTGCCCAAAAAAATTATTTCTTTCAAACACACGAAGAAATTGTTGTCCCTTTTTCCGATTTTTAGTTATGAAAATAAGAAAAGGTCAAAAACTTTCAATTTTAAAAAAATGTGAATAAGTAATACCGTTATGAAATGAAAAAAAAATTAAAACAAATGAATATGACAAGGACACGATTGACCACACCCATTATTTTTGCTTGACAACTTAAATACTTGAGTTCAACGCAAAACATTAAAGTCATACAAATTAAAAATTAAAAAAAAGGTTTGAATCAATTTTTTTGTTTTTTTTTTTGCTTTAAAAACAGTCTTTTCAACATTAAAATTTTTTTCGGATTAGTAGGCAAATTGCACATTTACGAAGAACCACTTCAAATTAAAACCTTCCCACTTCTTCATTGTTTTTTTTTAAAACTTGGTTCGCTGTTTCTGAAATTCTTTGTGAAAATAAATGTTTAACGATTTTACTGAGACTTTCACATCTTTCTTTCATATGATTTTTTCAAAAGTATGACTTGCAAAGTTGTTTTATTTGAAATTATGTGATATCTGTTTTCAAAAGAGTTAATAATGATAACTTCAATGTTTTTTCGTAAACGGATGCCACGTGAAGTAATTAAATAATTCAGGCAATGTGTTTTTTAACAAATGTGTTGTGGAAACGGCACATTTTAGGTTTTCTCGCGTCACATGTTTTCTTCTGTATATTCCAATTTGAGATCATTCAAATATATCGATTGAAATTAAATGCAAATAGTGTTGGTAAACATAAAAAAGCTCCGTCTTTATTGTATTAAATGGCAAGCTTTTTATATAAAATCTTTGCTTAACGCTGAAGTGAACAGTGAAAATTTAAAAACAAATTTTTTTTAGTTTTGATCACTTAACCGTTTCAATGTGTTTCTGTAAATTTGTAGGAAAGCATTATCCGAATCAACGTTTATTTACAAAACTTTTTCCGAAAACCTAAAAACTCATAAATCAGCTAAAAATTTCATTTGTCTCAATTTAGTTTCTGAATTTAAATTTTAACTTTAATGTGTGTAACCGGTTTTAACCTTAAAAGTTGAGTAAAATATATTTAATTCGTTACAATGCAATTCATGAAACCCGTGCCATTGACATTTCCGCGGTTGCTATAAAAATGAAGGTCATTTTATCTTCAAAGTTTTAAAATTTTCAGAATTGTTGTTACTTCAAAACTTTCAACAACAAAAAATAAAAATTATTGTTTTTGACGAAGAAATAATTTGTTCGATTCTAGGTGTCCACAGTGCGCTTGACATTTTGGGAGAATAGCCCACAATGTTGCTGCTTCAAGATTGCGTTAACGAATTTTCTCGAATATTTTGAAAAGTATATTATCGAACTGTGTATCTCTCTCTATCTCTGTCGGTGTCTCTGTGTCTCTGTGTCTGTGCTTTGCCTCTATCTCTGTATCTCTCTCTCACTCTCTCTCTCTCTCTAATCCATCTTATTAACAAAACCCGGTTTAAGGTGGGTTTAAGATAGTGATGTCACATATCATATCACATATCGTCACATATCGAAGAATACAAATCGTAGTAGCTTGAAAGAGCTGAAATCTTGTTTTCTTTTCACAATGCAGAGCCGAGATTGTCTTCGCAGACAGGTTTTCTTTTCTGATAGCAAATTTTCTGTCTTTTCGTTTTCTGATAGCAAATTGAAACTTTGAAGCAACAAAAAAAATAGAAATAAAATAAAAGAATTCATTGCTCATTTTAACTATTCGTTTTTTCTTTGCCAAAAAATTTTCAAACACAAGAAGAAATTGTTGTCCCTTCTTCCGATTTTTGGTTAAGAAAATAAGAAAAAATCAAAAACTTTAAATAAAAAAAAACTGCGAAAAAGAAATACCGTTATGAAATGAAAAAAAATAATTTGAAACAAATGAATATGATAAGGACAAGATTGAAAACAGTCCATTATTTTGGTCGAAAACCTGAAGACTTCAGTGCAAGGCTAAACATTCAAGTAATATAAACTGAAAATGCAAAAAATGGCATAAATCAGTCTTTTTGTCGTTGTAGCCACTACAGAACAGACCTGGGCGACAGGCGGCACAGGGCGTATCTGCAAAAGCGAGGGTTAATGAAAAAAGCAGAAGCTAATTGAGATTTAAAGCCAATTTTGGAAATAGGTCACCATTTATCGACTAGGAACCTTGAATTCTGTCTTTTTGAAGACGTAATGTCAAAAGCGAGAGAGAGAAAGAGAGAGAAAGAGAGAATTTTTTGCTGGAGGTAAGTTTTACCGACCTTTCATGAAACTTACAAATTAAGCCACGCCCCATTTGAAATTAGGCGAGATATTTTTTGGCGCGCTCGAAATCAATCGATAAGTAGTCCAGCTAGGATATACTTTTCGTGCAAAAAAAATGGTTCCATTATTTGAATTTTAAAAATAAAATTAGGCCACGCCCCTTTTCAAAATTTACGGTATCATTTTTGCGAATCAACCGATAATTGAGATCAGAAAGTCAGCAATTTACTTACAGACAGTAAAAGTTGTCACCCTATCATATAACCGTTTTTTTTTCAAATTTGGCCACGCCCCTTTGGCCACAAGAGGGAGAGAGAGAGAGAGAGAGAGAGAGAGAGGGAGAGAGAGAGAGAGAGGGAGAGAGAGAGAGATCACTCACCGTTGACCATATTTCAAATTCTCTCTTCCGGTTCGGGGAACAATGTTGAGACATCTCAGTTCTCCGTTTTCCCAATTACATCCCAGCTACCGCATTCGTATAAATAGACATCATATTGTAAATATGAATAAAAACACAGAATGACTAAATCTGAAAACGTAGTTTGAAAAAGAAATTTATCAACTTTCCTAAGTGGTGGCGTAAATTCTAAAGCAGAGACCTCATTGAGGCAGGTGAAGTTGAAAATGTCCTTATTTTTTGCAACCTTGGCTGGATTGATCTTCTGAAAATCGATATCGATTGACAAGTCGCATATGCCTTGACGGGACCGCAACGCAGCCGCGCCGCGCCAGGATTCCAGAAGTTTTTAAATCGGATTTCACTGTTTATCTACAAATTATCTACAAATTCAAAAAAAAAGTCTCTTGGCCTTCAATAACTGTGGTTTTGTATAGTTTGTGCGCATACAAGGTCCCGCAACGAAATGCGCAGATCATTAAAAGGGCTAATTGTAGGCCGCGAGATCGCATGTGTGATTTGAATGGCGTTTATCGCAAAGCGCAGATTCTGCACAGCTTTTTGTTTCGAAATTAAAAAAAGCCGGATCATTCGTTTGAAACTGACCTTAATTTTTTGCAGATATAAATTTTGGGATGTATTTTTCCCTTTTTCGAAAATTATCTACATCATGCCGTTATAGGACCGCGAAGCGGCGCTCCGTGCGGCCGAAGCCCACTTTTTTGTTTCAATTACCTATATGTAACTATGAAAAACAGAAAAACACCAAATTTCTATTTATAATTTAAAATGACCTCATGCCGTTATAAGACCACAAAGCGGCAGTCCATGCGGCCGAAGCCCACTTTCAGGTAAGGCCCTTTTCTTTCTACCCTTTCTTTTCTTAATACTTTGAAAAATACTCCCCTTAATCGATTTCATCAGCTCCAATGGTTCATTAGAATCATTTGAATATAAATTTTTTGAATTCAATTAGCATAAAACGTGAAACGGAAGTTGAGCCACGGAAACTTGTCATTTCGTCCTTTCGCTCCGAGAAGAATGTGAGTTCTTTTTAAGTGGTAATTCGTATCGCAGCTTAAAAATAAATGTTTTATGAAAATCGTATATTTGTTCATAACTGCTATTTAACAGACAACAGCATAAGCAACAAAAAACGAGCCCACAACAGTATAGTTCCTAGTTAAGCAGAGCCGTCTGTTCTCTCTGAATTCTCTCTTTTTCTCTCCCCTCCACTTTCTCTGTCTCTGCCTCTCTCTGTTTGTCTTGCTTTCTTTCTTTCTTTTACTCACACATGCACATATACCGGTTGGCTGAATGACAATCATACATGGGCGTCAGCCCGACTTTGATAGTTAGGGGGTCTGGCCAAGAAGAATTTTATATACGAGGAAGGGTCCCCAATATGCCATTTTTAAAGAACAGGGGTCTCGCCGCGATCCAAGCGACGGGGTTGCGCCCATGTATGATGACAATGAGAGCAAATGAGGAACCAAATAAACAACAAACATAAGAATCAGAATACAACGCAAGCATGCAAATTTTTTATTTGCTTGCCTTTCTTTCAAGTTCAAAGTGTCATTTCCCCTCCATTCTCCTCCAGAATGGGTCGTCTTCGGCTGCTCTACCTCATGCCGTTATAGGACTGCGAAGCGGCGCTCCGTGCCAAGAGTTCCTTCAAACGTTACATCGCATCCATTGCATCGTGCGCGCGAGTGTTTCCATACTAGAGAAAGGGATTTTAAAAGAGTTTTTTTCAGATTCTGAATCACACCTTCGCCCTGAAGATATTTGGACCTGAAAGGGTGCGGAAGTATGTGGGATCCTCGTCGTCGGTACGGGCGTTCAATGAAGAACACCTCGACAGCCAAGGTAACTAGTTGTGTAAACAAAATGGACCTGGTTTTCAGGCCACTTATTTAACACAAATAACAACAACGGAGCTATGCTCGTGGTTGCCACAAGGAGATGTTTGGAGGCGAACCTGTGTACGTCGACGAAGCGATGTGAGTAACTCAGCAGAGTTAGCAAAGTATGCAAAACTTTTTTGGTAGCAAAATCAGTATATACTTGCCGTTTGTACAGCTCTGAGTCATACCCCTCTTTAGTATTTACACTTTTGTCACAAATGCCGAAAATTGCTTTTGTGCTTACGTTGGAATAACAGTTAAGCGATATCACAAAATACTAGGGCCACAGCGGGAAAAGTTTAAGCCAAAAATAAAGGGCCACAGCGCGTAATGAAAAATAGCCACAGCGCGTAGCCGGAAAAGAACACAGCACAGGTTAGGGCCACAGCGCCTAACCGGAAAGAAACACAGGTTAGGGCCACAGCGTGTAACTGGAAAGGACCACAGCGGGGTACAGGTTAGAGCCACAGCGAGTTTTGTTAGTACCAAGAGCTCCTTCAGACGTTAAAGAGGGAAAGGCCGTAAACAAAGTACAGTTCCAGCATAGGAAATATTTTTTTCTCTCAGTTGCCTTCAAACCTAATTAGTTTTATGTCTTTTCCAGGGCCGAAGCCGAAGTGAAGTCCGCAAGACAAAACAAACTGATCCTTTCCTATCTCAACGTGATGGAATGTTTTCCGAGTGAAGGAGGGATTCTAGATGACGCTGAACTTCTGGATTTGATAACATTATACTCAGAGCTTTGCTCAGTCCGTAGGACTCTACAGGGCATTGTGAATGCCGGACTCGTTCTAGCGAATGGAGGGAGCACTGTCCCCGGCAAAGTCGTTTTCTCGCCCTCAGTAGCCCAGGAGATCCTGTGCTCAATGGTCTACTCGGGTTGCTACGACTCATCCGGAGACATCTTCAGAGACGTAGGGTTTAAGGAAGTGTAAGTATAACCAGTATTCAGGTTGGGCTCCCGATCAAAACTGGAGTAGCGGGTCTCGCGGTTCTCGTCATTCCCAAGAAGATGTGCCTGGCCGTTTTTTCTCCCCGCTTGGACACAAATTACAATACTGTTCGTGGGATGGCCATCTTCCGTGTACGTTAAATCTTATAATATTTGTTTTTGACTTATTTATTTCAGGGCATAATAAGCAACTGGCCAGTGATGCACCCACTGCACACTTCTTCAGTCAGGCCCTCGGACGACCCATTCAGTGAGGAGTACGGAAAGGAGCAGTGAGTTTTTTTCCTGTTTGTTACATGTCTCTGTCTCTGTCTCTGTCTCTGTTTCTGTCTCTGTCCCTGTCTCTGTCTCTGTCTCTGTCTCTGTCCCTGTCTCTGTCTCTGTTTCTGTCTCTGTCTCTGTCTCTGTCTCTGTCTCTGTCCCTGTCTCTGTCTCTGTCTCTGTCCCTGTCTCTGTCTCTGTCTCTGTCTCTGTCTCTGTCCCTGTCTCTGTCTCTGTCTCTGTCCCTGTCTCTGTCTCTGTCTCTGTCTCTGTCTCTGTTTCTGTCTCTGTCTCTGTCTCTGTCTCTGTCTCTGTCCCTGTCTCTGTCTCTGTCTCTGTCCCTGTCTCTGTCTCTGTCTCTGTCTCTGTCTCTGTCTCTGTCTCTCTCACTGAAGAAAGAACCTCCTTTATATCCTTTTTAGATGCATCGACAAAGCAGATGCCGGAATGTCGGAACAGGTTCACGGAGATGACTCTAGGGTGAGTCGGAGGATGAAGGTAGCATAGCTGATCCTCCCAAGAGGAGCTGGAAGCTGCTGAAACAACGAGTCAGCAAAGTGGTTACAGCCATTAAGGTAATATACGAGCATTTAACACGCTATAAACACATGAAACGTTTCAGGGGCGCCCTAGTGGCAAGAAAGTTCGGCGTGCACTTGAAGAGACTGACGGAAAATACAAATGTCGTCATAAGAACTGCGACACAAAGTACGCCACCGATAATACCAAGTATGTTTAACTTTAAAATGGCTGTTTCAAGACATTGTTAGTATAGAAGTTTTAAGAAGAAAACATTCCATGTTTTAGGGGAACGGATAATCTATGGTACCACATAGAAAAGTACCACGATGGACAATATGACATTCCTCTGCCGATTAGGTACCGCAAGTAACACACATTCGATTTCTAAAAAAGGTAACTATTCAATCTAACCCCCTACAATTTTTATTCAGTACTGTGACATCCCCTCTCTATTTCATTTGGCCACTTGTGGTTATGGTCTAAAGAACACGTGTTTGAGTCTCTCCTCAATCGGTAACTATTCAACCTAACCCCCCACAACTTTATAGTCTGTTTCCAATTTTGGGACGACGACTTTTGAATGACCATGGATTTCCTCGGTATTTAACCATTGACGATTTGAAATATCGAAGTGAATATCAATAAAATATGCGAAATAGCACTGTAACAGAGGAGTGTGCAGACAATTAGACGATCGCGGCGGCACCCATTGTACATTCATTTGGGATTATGACCAACAGCCGATGGTCTACAAGAACTGGTCGCCAGGAGAGCCTACTGCTCTGACAGTAGTTGACGAGTATTGTGTTGAGATTACATTCCACTAGTAAGTTTTGGTTCGAAATGGCATTTAAGGAATGTATTTTCAGTGGTTTGAGATGGTATGACGTGGAGTGCTATAGGACATGCAGAGGAAACCATGCGGACATCACGGGACTTGTCTGTGCGAAATTCGTTGAAGCGTGATTTTGGAGATATAAACGATGGAATATAACGTTTTTCCTATGGCTTTTTAAAGCTTTGCAACTCTAAAATTTGTGTTAAAAGGTATTGGGTGACCGGTAAACAACGAGCATATTATTGTTACGAAAACAAGCTGTTTATAAGCTGCCAGACACCGAGCGAATGGTAAACATCGGTGTAGATTGCGCAATACATCATTTAACGCGAAGTAGCTCTTGATCATCGAAGGTATGGAATACATTAAACATAGGACATAGCGTGGTTTCGCCTGAGGCTTGAATTTTGTTCATGCTTTGGTAAAGCAATGGATTTCAAGCCTCATGCCGCTTAGCGGTCCTTTCCCAGGCCGCAGGACGCTTGGCGGTATTTCCTTAACCTCATTTCGCTCAACGCTGTTTCTTTGGTCAGGCCGCTTAGCGGTACTTTCTATAGCCTCAGGCCGCTTAATTGTAATTGTCTCGTCTCCGGCAGCTTAGCGGTTTTTCCCAAGCCTCAGGCCGCTTAGCGGTAAATCCCTACCTCATTCCGCTTAAAGTCGTTTCACTAGTCAGGCCACATAGTGGTATTTCTTTTGTCTCAGTCCACTACACGCTGTTTCTCCACTCAGGCCGCTCAGCGGAATTTTCGCTAGCATCAGGCCGCTTAACGGTACTTTCGCTAGCCACATTCCGCTCAACGCAGTTTCTCTACTCAGGCCGCTTAGGGGTACTTTTCCTAGCCTCAGGCCGCATAGCGGTACTTTCATTAGCCCCAGGCCGCTTAGCGGTTCTCTCAGGACGATTCACGACTACGAAGACTGAACAACCTCTCATTCAAACATCATTTCACCCCAGGCCGCATAAATAAACTTTTCTTAGCCTCAGGCCGCTTGGCGGTGTCTCGCCATTGTCAGGACGCTCTACTCCCACCCACCTTGCAACATCCCAAGCCTTCGATCTGGAATCCCATGCTCTTGCAGGCGTCGTCATTCTCCAAATGGGCTAGGGTTGGAGTATGTTCCGAAATACTCTCTGCTAGTGTGAATTTGGAGAGAAAATGATGTAATTAATTGTTTTTGAGTGGATCTTTAAAACTTTATCACTTTATATACAAGAAATTCACCGGAAAAGGATAGAATACAGGAATGTGGAAGAGAAATACGTTGGTTTCATTCTAGCCCTGGCGCTTTCCCTCGGGGAACCAGCTGGCACTGTGGTCGTTGGCCATGGCCTCATCCAGCAACTGGTCGGCCTTCGGGTCGACAGCGGAGAGGTCACGGAATCCCTCGTCTCCGACGAAGCAGATCTCATGGCCATCCTGAAAAAAACCACTTATTTTCCCAAAAGCAAGGGAAGCTTACGGGATCGGCGAGGATGACGACCTGCACATCGGCTTTACCCGGAGTCTCCAACGTGACGAGTTCCTTGATCACGGTCAGCTGCTTCTCCTTGATCTTGGCCTCGAGTTCCGCTAGCTTGGCTCCCGGGTAGGCGAAGGCGATGCGGCCAAAGGCCGTCCCACGGTCCACGTCTCCACTGGCCAATTGGCGCATCTCCCACTGGCACTGAAAAGGCGGATATGAGTTTGCTGCCAGTAGAGGTGCTGTAATGCGGCCGATAGATGCTAAACATCGAGCGTATAATGGATGCTAAACACCGAGCGAATGACTAAATATAAGGTAACTGCTAAATAGAGATCATGAAATAGACTAGTAAACACCGAATAAATTCTGAAATTGGGCGTGAAGTAGCAATTAAACGCCGGGCTTCTGGCGGTTGTTAAACATCGAACATAAGACTGTCAGTATATGGGGTATAGAGTGGCTGCTAAACAACGAGCGTAAGGTCACCACAAAATTATGGGTATGTTCTAACCGCTAAACACCGAGCAAATGGTTGCTGGTAAACATCGGGTGCATTGTAACTGCTAAACATCCAACATGATAGAGCTACTACTCAACATCAAGCGAGTGGCAGCTCCTAATAATCGAGCAAATAAAAGCCAGTAAACATCGAAGATGGGGTAACTGCTAAACATCGGACAATTCGCATAGTACACGTCAAGCTCTCGGTAACTGTTCCACACCAAGCTTCACAACTGTTAAACGGGAGTGTTAAACGCCGGGCATGTAGACTCCGTGAAACAACAGTCAACACGCCGTTAAACAACTGTCCCACCCCGTTAAACAACGGTCCCCACTCCACTAAACATTGGTGACCACTTCGTTAAACAACGGTCACCAATCTGTTAAACAACAGTCACTAATCTGTTAAACAACAGTCACCGCCCCGTTAAACAACGATCCCACTCCACTAAACAACGATCACTACTCCGTTAAACAACGGACACAAAGAATCAAAGATTCTCTGTTTTAGAAACAACTTTCTCACCTGTTTCTCTCCGTAGGCCAGCTTCGCCAGCTTCTTCTGCTCGTTCTTCTCTAGAAGAGCCATTCCCAGCACGTCTTTCCAGTAGGCTAAAGTAGAAATATGATGAAAAATTACTTTAATCTGCCCACAGATGCTTCTGTCGAGGTCCTTGACCTGGGTAGCCGCCCTCGCGACGCGTTTTCCCTCGCCTCCCCAGATCATAAAGCGGTGGCCGTCGGGATCAGTTACCTAAACACTTCCTATGTCTTCAGAAGACGCCAGAAATCACCTGCAATCGGCCGCAGGGACGCGTTTCGAACCCTCCCAGTTTCTTCACGTTGTCGAACACGGCGTCGGAGTCAATAAAGATTCCCTGAAAAAGCATTGTAATTAAAAATAAACGGGTCACTTATACTTACAAAATAATCATTTCCCAGTCGGTAGGAGCCGATTTCGTAGTTGTAGGTCAGTTCGATGACAAAGTTCTCGTCCTCACTGCCGTAGCCGATCATCGTCTTACTCCACTTCCCATTGTACGGTCTGAAAAGCGCCGTGAAATGGGGTAGGTTAAATAAAGTTATCAATAGGGTTCCTTTCGAGTATTTTTTTATTATATAAGTTTATTTCATGTCAAATTTAAGAGCAAAAATCATTTTTCGACGACTGCCCGTTGTTTACAAGCCTCAGACAGCCTAATACCGCTGGGAAACGCTTAAGAGCGTCAGCCGAATCAAGCAGCCAAAGATTGATTTTTGCAAGAAAAAAGTGCATGAAGAAAACGCGCTGTTCTATTGCGTCGTTCGGTTTAATAATAGAAAAAACGTCCCTGATGATCCCTTTTTTAAGGATCGAAACATCCAGTAAGGAACCATCTGGCCACGTAGTGCTTGAGGACCGATTCATTAAAAACGAGTACTTTAAACCCATAACAATGGGGGGGGGGTGCCATAGAATTCCTACAATTTTTGGGCCCACCCCTAATTTCCCCCCAATAAAACAATGGATTCCCGCAATACTAGCCCTTCACCGATAATTTCATTCCTTTGGTGGGTTTTCGTGGTGGGACCCAATCAAATACTCGCTCCACTATTTTTTCTTTAGATCATGGCGGGTATCGAATGCGAAAAAGTTATCTTAACTGTGCAAACCAACGTAGCTTAATCACACTATCACTCATTTGGTGGGTATTCTAAATTTAAAAAAAAAGATTTTGAAATCAAATTTTTCCAAGAAAGCGATCCAAGCAGTCTTACCCGTTGCAGGTGGCCTTGCAGCCCTCCTCGAACTCCTCGTGGCGCAGAACCTTCATCAGGAGCACATTTCGGTAGAAATCGATGGTTTTCTTGCGGTCGCCGACCTTGAAGACGTAGTGGAGGGCACGCGCCGGCATCACTCCTGAAAAAGTAGTAAAATAAAGGACGATAGAGCGAGAGAGAGAGAGAGAGAGAGAGAGAGCACGGTAAGATCTGGCCCAAGTGAGGACGGACCTGGCACTCGTCCAAGAAATCCGTACTGACTACGGTAATTCTTTCAAAATACACTGAAAATTCAAAAGCCGCGCTCACGAGATGTACACGCTGAGTAATACACCCAGCGTACACCTCGACTTGTCAACGGCGCGATTTTTGAATTTCAATGATTTTTCAAATGAATTACCGTAACCAGTACCGATTCCTTGGACGAGTGCCAAGTCCGCCTTGACTTGGGTGGCTGGTATCGCTGGTCTCGCCGTGAGAGAGAGAGAGAGAGGGAGAGAGAGAGAGAAATACTAAAATGTACCTACCAGCCCAGTCGACGTTGTAATTCGATCGCTGCAGTCCGCACTCGGCCATCACTGCAATTACAAAATAAGCGCCGGCCGCGAAAAGACCGGGATTAATCGCACCGGTTTCCAAGGTGGTGTGCTCAAATGGGGGAAACGAAAAGGGTTTTCCATAAACAGGAAACAGCTTTATTGTTAGCATTTTGTCGTTTAGAAAAAGTGTCACACTGAAAACAGCTGGCGATTGGGCCAAAACCTGCAAGTGTTCTTAATACGCACAGTCGCAGCACGGTGAATCTCAAGCTTTGCTCGGCGGCAGTTGGGATGCACTTGCGGACATTCTTGGCGCCGAGCCCAGATCTGGAGAATTCTTCCGTGAAACCAAAAATGTGCCCAGGCGGGAATTCAAATTTTTTAAATTTCATTTGGTTTTTACGTCATTTTCTGCTGTTTTTCTAATCTTGATCTTTAAATTCGAAAATTAAGGGATTTTTAAGCCGATAATATAAAAAATAGGCAGGAAATGACGTAAATTCCAAAAGGAATTTAAAAAATTTTAATTCCCGCCTGACCACATTTTTGGTTTCACGGAGAAATTCTCCAGATTCTGGGCACGGTGCCAAGGATGTCCGCAACTGCCGGTCGGGACACATCGTGGCAGAAGATTGATTGGAATTTGTCCAAATTCAAGAAAAGGGGCGGCGTTGGGAAAAACTCCAGTTCGGTTTTTGAGGAGACCCGAAGTAAGAAATGGAAATGCCGTGATCCTACATCGTAAAGGATGCCAAATCAGGTTCCAACACGCTTAAAGGACTGTCTAAAGCTGTTCCGGGTGGAACATGCATGTATGGTCGAAATTCTTGGAACAATACCATAAACGAAGGATTGTGTGTGCTCTAATCGTTATTTTGTCTTAAAATTCCCGCACATTCAACTGAAAATGTGGGCAGACAATCCTTTAACCTGCCGCCTCCTTTACTTCGGTGGCGCAATCTGACGTTCGGCACGAGAAAAAAAAACACATTTTTTCTAACCAAATTTGTAGCATTTTAAGGCTGCCACCATCGGTTTTGTCTTTTCCAGGGCTGGTTAATTTGAGGGCCAGCCCCGATTTTTAAGGAAGCGGGCCAGCCCGATCTCGAAAAACCAATACAAAAGTAGGCTAAATCCCGGGCCGGGCCCAACATTTTACAGTGCGGGCCGGTCCGGTTCATGCTGCTCCTTTAGCCAAATTTTCGGTTAAAACATTTTTCGCTATTGCGTACTGAGAGCGAAATAGCATTTTCAGTGGAGAGACGTAAAGAAAAGGCGTTTGACTAATAAGTTTTGGTGATAAATATACTTAAATTTCAACCGCTGTGTTCGTCGTATTACATTTCAAATACATAGATATGAAAAAAAAAATATTGCATTTAGCGCATAATTACACCAAATTCGTGCTGAAAAACCTGGAAATCGAATAAACCAGGGAGATCCAAGTTATCGAACAGGAATTTCGCAAAATTTCGGGTAAAAAATAAAAAAAAAGGAATTCTTTGATTTCGAAACAAAGAAAATGGTAATTCGAAGGAACCTGGCTGGCTGTGAAGCGCAGTTCGATCGATTTTGCTTCGGAACCAGGTGAATGCGTTCCAAACGAATGCCATCGCGGCTGAAAAAGACAGCGGCGCACGGTTATCACCCAGTGAGTGGCGATTTCGCGCCGAGACTCAAGTAGGAAGCGGCGATCCACAAACAAAGAAGAAATGACAAGAAAAACGATTAAAATAGTGTTATCAACATGCGAAATGTGGTTACAAGAATACAACAGTTTTGTTAACAACAACGGGTTTAGCGATTTGATCAATTGTTTGCAGTGGCGATACGGCCTCGCTCGGCGTTCTGCCGCAGAAGCTCCAGCTCGTCCTCCGTCGCGTATTGTGCGAACTTATCCTTGACCTTAAAGAATCAAATAGAGCGGAAATTGAGTGAAGAATGGTATTATGAGGGTTTGAGTCGGACCTCCCGTCAAGTCGCAACACCATCAGTAATTTTACAAGACAATTTCAAACAAACGCTTTGCATAAAAACAAACATCTACCTTACAACCATAAACCGGGAGGGTCTTGCAGCTAACGCACCCACCCTTAACTTTTAGGCGTTAAGATGAATGTGGGAATCCTAGTGAAATTGCAACCGGAGTAAACAAAATTATCCCCTATTCACACTAAATAATAGAATATTCGTACTATTTGCCATCCGCAACTTGGGAAAACCGAGATCATAGATGAACAAGACCACCATTTGGAAAACGTACCGCAGATTTTTTTTTTGGGAAGGCCCGGGTATAAAAGATTAAATTTCCAATTTTGTATAAATCGGTACAATAATGTTTTTACTGCTATAAATTACATAATAGTGTCTGTTACTAACTAGGGAAGTCGGTAAACCTCGCCGTGGAGTTATGGGTTGAGCTATATATCATTGAGAAGGGCATGGAATGGGGATACAAGAAGTGTCAGTCAAAAGTTGCCAACCTCTTTTCGTTTTCGAGAAATACGCGTTTTTGTGCGCGCGAACCCCGCGGTTTCCCCAGCGCCGGCATAAAAGCCCGCGGCGCGGGCTTGGTTGACGTGGCAGGGTGGTCCAGTGGTAGAGGCCCGGCTCATGAGCAGAAGGTGTCGAGTTCAGTGCCCCTATGCTGTTTTTCATTTGTTTTTTATCCAACTTTTCGAAAAATGTGAACTTTAACTTTTGCAAGTGAAATTTTTTTTTTGTAAAAAGGGAAATAATGCCAAAAACAAAAAGTAACCAGGAAGTTTAAAAATCAAAAAAAAAAATCACACTGGTCTGTATGCTGATCAGCTAACGTTTTCAAACACTTCCCTTATTTCAAGAAGAGACTGGAATCTTCACGAAAAATTGAGGAAATTTTTTTCACTTACAAAAGTTATAATGTTCACATTTTTTTACTGAGGTTGACCGACTTCCCTAGTAAGATATAAGTCAATACTAGTCGTACAAAAAAGAATGTCCCCCCGACTGGGATCGAACCCTGGTCGTGTGGGTGGCAATCTGACTGGGTGGTCCAGGGTAAACAGGCCGACCAAAATTTTCCTAATGGCCCGGCCAGTGAGAACCCCGCCGTAGGGGAAAATTTTGCAACAAAATTTGCGGCGGATTCCCTTTCTTTACGAAAACTGGGTAACAGTCAAATTGCGACACCCCATCACCAAGTATGAGATGCTTTAGGATCGAGTGTGCAAACTTTGGTTTGAAACAATCCACTCTGTGTGGTTGCCCGGCGTCGCAAAAGGGAGACTATACCAACACACTTCCCAGGACATGTTTGAGCAGAAATTGAGAAACAACCCTACCAGGCACTTTTCGCGGATGATCCCGGGGACGAATTTGGCCCAGAACGGCGTCCTCACGAGCATGTCCCATTGCCCAAGCAGGTAGGCGGCATCTTGAGCGCGGCTGACGGCGACCACCTGCCTGTGAGCATCGCTTACGAACTCCATGGTCCTTACGTCCTATAAAGCACATTAAGCTAAGAAATTGGGAGAAATCACCGACTCCTCGCCACAGGTCTTCGTCAGAAGGACAATGACAAACTTAGCCTCCTTTCCCTAAACAAAATAATTCATTGAGGTGGGGAAGACGGACCAACCTGAAAACTGTCCACCGTGTGGAGCTGCACCCTCGTCTTGAATCGACCAAGGCTTCCGCTGCCTGGAAAATGAGAAACCCATTAAAATACGACACAATTCGCATACCTTGCAGAACCTCAGCCAAGGCGACAAGCTGGGCCTTGAACTGAACAATGATCGCAATATCGGAGCCGGGGATTTTGTGAAGAAGACACTTGAGGATGTTGAGGGCGACGTCTATCTCCCTTTGGTTGACGTTGTTTTTGCACCTGGCATTGTTCCCGTAGTCGAAGAAGAGGACGGGGGCAGGGCGGTCAGTCTGGAAATAACAAATATCGTCAATAGTTATACTTCATATCCTATTATCAGAAGCATAGGTGGGCGGTGCTTCCCCCGGAGTGAAGGGGGGTTTTGGGAATTCGGTTGTGGGAAAGGGGTTTTTGGTTCGAAAAGATGGAAATTTTACGGTTTGGTAGTGATTGGGCAATCGTTTTCGTGTTATGGGCCTACAAAACCATCGGAATTTCCAATCGGCTTTGGATCCGCACAGTATCGGCGTGATGTACTGCCCATATATGTTCAGAAGACCCAAATGCTGTGTGTATATGTGTATCCGACTTTAGATCTCAACCATACCTGGACACGGTACGGAGGGGGCTCAAAAAGCAAGGGCCCCCAATGACAGGGGAGCGCCAAAAAAACTGAGAATCCCCATTTTTAAAAGGTCCGCATACAAAGTTACCCCCCAAAAGGTAGGTCCCGCAAGTACCACGTTCAGCCTCCCTTGACCTAACAAACTTATCTTTGAATATGTTTGTACCACACCTCGGGAGGGGTGTGGTATATATAGACGGCTTACCCCAGGTTAGGGGGGGGGTAGAGACAAAGGCATTTTTTTTCGTGAAAGTTAGCACGGAAAGCCTAAAGTTAAGGGAGTTACCCAATTTATGGGCCCAAAAGTTAAGAGTGGGTCTGTCCACTGTCGATTTGTATGATTTGTACAAGGGTAGGTCAAATACATAAGTCAAATCCCACGTTAGGGTCTCGAAGCGAAAGTGTGCCATAAAAATTGAACGCAATGTTTGAGCATATCGCAGCTAAATCGCAACTAAGAAGGCAAATTTTTCAACATGTTTTTAGCTTAGGACATACCAGGACACGGCACGGAGGGGGCTCAAAAGTAAGATTCCTAAAAGGGAGGGGAACCACAAAAACCGAGTAATCCTGCTTTTCAAGGTCCCCCATTCAATTCTCATTCATTCCCCCATTCAAAGCACGTTCGACAAATCAAGATGCCGCAAACACCACGAAAACATTCGCCTGACCTAGACAAATTTGATGCATATAGTGAAAATGCTCATAAATGAAACTTTGGTTGTGGAAATTGGAAAAAACCTCAAAAAAGACTGAAATTTTGCAAACACCAAAGAATATTTTGTTTCAAACATGATATTGCAAGTCGCAATTAAAAGATAAGTTGTTCCTTATCTCAATACAAATTGTTTGCAACCCGGTGCGCTCAATTTGGACCACTTTGAGCCAAGTTACAGTAACCCAGGGTGACCTACCGTAACCCGGACCAGAAAATCGATATTGGCCTAGAAACTTCAAAATAGTGTTTTTAGGCCAAATACATGTTTTTGACCAAGTTTGAGCGAAATCCATTTTGTGAATGTCGTCGGGGTACCCCACCCTTAGATAAATCACGTCTTAATACTCACGTTTCCCATCTCCAGTCCCAATTCGGCGGCCATGTTGTGTTCGTTCGAAACGGCTATGACCGCGTCTCCGTAGATAGGCTTCAGCAGAAGTTCGACGATTTTCGGATGGCAACTACAAAATATAACAAATTATTGAATTAGGTCGAATGCTCACCGGTGGACATTACGCAGCTCGGCCTTCTGCACTCCGGGAAGGTCGCGAACCCTCGTGTGTTCGCACTGACTAGCGACTTCGTGCAGGAAGGAATCCTTGTCGAACATGGAGAAGGGCTCGAGCTGGTGAGAGTCACCTAAAATGTCACAATTATCGCACGAAAGGACAGAAAACGCTACCGACAACGGTGACGTTTTGAAGCGAGGGGACGATCATGTACAGGGCGAGGGCGTAACAAGTCGAGAGCTGCGAGGCTTCATCGATGATCATGTCCGTGATGTGGCCGTAGTACTTAGACCTGGAACATGGTGAAATTATGACTGCGTTTTTGAGAAACTCAAGCCTCAGTATCGGCTCAGATTTCGGTATAATACCTTCCTAGGGCCATATTTCTCACGGGCCGGGCTGACTTAAAAAAATCCTCCGCCCGGCCCGTCTACTCGGACCACATAGTCAAACTATCACCCACGCGACCAAGGTTCGATCCCGGTCGGGGCCCTTAATTTTCGCAAACTTAGAATTATTTCAAATATGTTGTAGAAGTATTATGAAAGTGTTTGTAAGTTTTAAAGAACTTTTTGTAAGCTGGTATAACGAATTAAACAAAATTAAATTTTTTTTAAATCGGTAAAACAAATTTTCTATTTTCAAAAAAGGTAAGTTTTTGTTATTAACATAAGTCAATATCAGTTGCACGAAACATAATTTCACCGACCGAAATCGAACCCTGGTAAACCCAAAAAAATTTTCTCACGGGCCGGGCCATTTAAATTTTGGCCGGCCCGGCCCGGTCCGTTTACCTTGAACCACCCTGTCAAATTCCCACTCACACGACCAGGGTTCGATTCCGGTCGGTGACATTCTTTTTTGTATAACTAATATTGACTGATATGTTAGTAACAAACAATTTTATTATTTTACCGATTTACACAAATTAAAATTTTGATTTTCATAAACGGGTCGGTCCATACCTGGACACGGTACGGAGTCGGGTCAAAAAATAAGGTCCCGCAAGGGGGGGGGGGGGGGGGGGCAAAAAATCAAGGTCCCGCAACCATGAAGCAATATTTTCATGTTTGACCCAATCTACGTATTCACTCATACTGATATCTGGTACTGATCTTTTCAAAAAGGCCTTTAACAATCTATTCATCACAAACAGGGAGTTCATAGAACAATTATTTGGGTTTCGGGGGCTTTGCAGGACTTTTGCGGAGGTTCTCCGCGGCGGAGTCCGTCCGTTGAGGCCCCCGAAGCCAAAAACAAAGGTATAATTGCCGTTTAACACATAATTAAGGTCAAATAATGTCTATTACAATTAATTTTAGTGTTCCTTTCAAAAACCATGTCGAGAAACCAGATGGTCGAACTTAAATGCCAGTTGTGCCTTAACTCTTATGCATTCTACGGAAAACCACCTTTTTACCAAATGTTCAGGGGCAAAACTGCACAAGACTGTTATATAACACGCAGCATGCTGTGTTTTGTTCATAACGGGGCCTTTATAGGTCAAAAACCCTGTTTAGACATCATTGCGGGACCTTTGCGGGGGTTCTCCGCGGCCTCCTTTGGCCCCGCGGAGATCATCCGCAAAGCCCCCCGCGTGAAACAAGAAACACTTTCTTCCATTCTAAGGTAGTTTCTAGGTTAACACGAATAAAGCATATTTCATATTCAAATTGGCATATACTCACTCTCTACACATAAATATGTCTTCCTCAAACACCAGAAAAAACCCCACCCCCACACCAACCGCACTCCCCCCCCCCCCCCAAAAAAAAACCAAGGTCCCGCAAGCACCACGTGTCCAGGTATGGGTCGGTCCATTTTTGGCCTTTCAAGGTTAAAGGTGGGTACGTTTACTGATAAACACGAAGTACCCACTACCCCCAAAAAATGAAAACTACGAGCCAAACTATCAAAAATTAAATTCCACACACCGAACCAAGCTTGGCCGTCAGGTGCTTCTTGGAAGCCAGCAAATTAAACATCTTGCCGTGCTTCGCTAGCTTCCGATCCAGATGGAGGAAGCGTTCGGCATTCTCCACAATGTACTGCAGCGAATGGGTCAAGGATTACTAAAAAAAAATAAAAAGTTGACCTAGACATGTCCATTTTCAGCCAACCTCCGAAACCCCCTCGCCACTTTCGCTCGAATGCTCCCTGACCACGCGGATATCCGGGAAGTCCCTCAACGTCCTGTCGATCATATTGTCCACCGCGACATTGGTCATCGCAGTAACGACCAGATGCTGGTCCTCGGATTTGGACGCACGTCTAAAAAAATTATTCAAGGTCTTTCCAAAATTTTCTGATATTTTTTTTACATATAGCCCCCAGACGATATTTTTTTTTCTCAAAATTCCCCTAGGACCCAAAAATGACTTGGGTTACGCCTTAAAATTAGGACCATAGAAAGGGGGTCGCGCAAAGCATGTTTCCAATTTGGGGGACTCGCGCCACACGTTGCCTTTGTATTGTGGGGGGTCACGCACAACGGTAGGTTCCACCACAGGTGGAACCTACGTAATTCGACGTGTGGTGGAAAATGATAACAAAAATTTAGGTTTACGTCGCCTCCGGGGCACCATCTAACCTCGGGAGACTTGTGACAGTTGACGGACACACCCGTAACTTTTGGGACCAAAACTGGGGTAGCCCCCCCTTAACTTTTGGTCATCCGAGCTGAATTTTGCCATAATAATGGCTAACCCCCCTTAACTTCTGCGTTTTTGGGGCCTTTACCCCCCGTAACCTGACTATACTCTCCCGAGGTATGGGCACCATTATTGGAGCCCCCAACCTCTCCCTGTCCAGTCCTGCTGGACCCCACAGGTAGCGTGCTCATGTATGATTAGGGCCCAAACATTGGGTAACTTCTTAAATTTGAACGCAAAATATTTTGAAAACTCATTAATTTGGACAGACAATTTGGTAAGCCTGACCAATAGGGCCTAAATGTTGGCTAACTTTATTAAAATACGGGCTTAAAAATTTAATGAGCCTCGTTAATTTAGGCATAAAAATGGGATAAACACTTAAAATTCAAAGCCTGTCACTTGGGCAAACCCTTGATATCGGGAACTTAACGTTAATGGTTAAACCGAAGGTTTAAAAATTACATGGGGAGCCAAACCTTGGGTAACTCAAACAAAAATTAGGTATAAAAACTTGTACTGTTAATTTTCAAATACTTCCAAAAGACACTCACTTATCGTTGATGGTTCTCGTGATAAGACTGGTCTTTCCCGTGCCGGGAGGCGCTTGAAGGGAAAAGAATCCCCGAGTGCCCAGAATCATTTGCAAAGCCGCATCGTCCTCGCTCATTCCGGCCGGCACATCGTCGCCTGAATTTAGACGAGTTGAAAAAGATGAATGGGTATTCCTTACCTTCGTAATTGGAAGCGGGAGCACGCCCGACGGCCCGATCGAACATGGTGCTTTGGAAGAAGTTGTAGAAATTTACCATGTAAGCCCTGATAACAACACGTGACCGAGAAACAAGGTTAAATGCAAACCTGATGATTTGCCCGATTCCGAATCCGGTATCGGAAGGGCCGACCTTGAACACGTGGATCTTTCCCAGGTCCCGCATGGAGTACGACTTCCGCAGGACTTCGAAGTTCATCTCGTAGTTCTTGGCAGCTTTCATGGTCACGCGGCAACGGTCGTTCTGGTCGTACTGAACGGTGATACATTATACCGGGGTTTTTCAAATGACGGCCCGGCCCGGGTAGAAAAAAAATTTGTATTACAGTAATTTTTTAAACTGCTTAAATTACTTAATAATGTTTATTTATACTGCCATATAAGTCAAGATTAGTCATACAAAAAGAATGCCACCGACCGGGATCGAACCCTAGCCGTGTGGGTGGCAATCTACCTGGGTGGTCCAAGGAAAACGAGCCGACCAAAATTTGTGAAAAATAAAACTTGTCAAATTAAAACTTATGACGAAGCGGGCCGGGCCGAGGATTTTTTTTCAAGTCGCACCGGCCCGGCCCGTGAAACTATTCTCATTGTTCTTGTACTTCGGCGAGCCGCACTTATACTTGGTTAACCTCCGCGGTCCGCGACCACACATGGATACAACTCCGTCTCTTGGGTGGTGGCGAGACCCCCGCCCTTTAAAAATGGCATATGGGGGAACTTAGCGATACACCCATCGTATATAAAATTCTTCTTGGCAAAACCACCCGAGCCTTCAAAATCGGGCTGACGCCCATGTATGTCCGCGACGGGGGGGGGGGGGGGGGAGGGTTGCCGCAGTTTGAACTTTTACCCAATTTTTTAAAAGGAGGGGTTCACTTCAAACTGTTGTGTCCAGAGCAAAAAGGTACCTTAATACCAAGGAGGACCACTTTTAAAAGATTTAAAAAAGGTTAAATACAGTCTTAAAAATAATGTTATAGATAAAATGCCCTGTGTGGAGAGATCTTATCCATTTCGGTTGAGGTGGTTGCGCCGAAGGGTATAAAAATTTAAAATCTTAAAATTTGTATAAATTGGTACAATAATTTTTTAAACTGATTTTAATTAATTAATAATTTTTGTTACTAACATATACGTCAATATTAGTCGTACAAAAAAGAATGTCACCGACCGGGATCGAAACCTGGTCGTATGGGTGGCAATCTGACTGGGTGGTCCTGGGCAACCATGGCAATATCGCGGTCCGGCCCAGGCCGGCCCGGGCCAGCCCAAAAAATTTTTTCTCGTTATTTTCGATTTTTACATTGAAATAAGGCATAAATGTTTGGTCGGGCCCGGGCCGGGCCGGGCCGTGAAAATTTTGGTAGCTGGCCGGCCCGCAGCCATGGTTGGTCCTGGGTAAACTGTCCGACCCGAGCTGACCAAAATTTTCCAAATGGTCCGGGCCGTGAGAACCCCGATCTTGTTCATGTATGATCGCATCTCATCCCCAGTGCGAAACCAACCTCGATCCTGGTGATAGTCATTCCGACGTCGTCGCGTTCCTCATTCATGCCGAAGGAGTCTGCATACGCACGATGGAAACCACTGTGACGCACCTTCAGGTAGCTTCCCAGCTGCCAGACACACTGCGACAGGGACCTAGAAAGAAAGAGATTTTCTGTTCAATATCGACCGAATAGAGTACGTAAAGAAACGTACTGGGTGCACAACTTGGCCTGCTGCTTGTCGAGGATCACAGAAAGCAGGAGAGAGTCCTTTTCGATGTGGAACCGTCCCGGAACATCGACGGTGTGGTCGACGGCCTCCTTCGTCTTCATAACTTCCTCCATGCGCAACACATTCACCCTCGGGTCCCTGATGTAGAGGATGGCCTAAATGAACATATATAGAATGTTTCCAGTGTCCAGTTTCATGAGGTTCCTAGAGTAACGCGTGTAACATAGAATACTCAAACCGTGTACGCAACTAACGTTTGATTAAGGCGCAGTTTTTATAAAACTCGAGCTTATCTCAATCGATTGTGGCATAGGATTTTAGAATTGGTTTGTATCTTTAATATAACTTAAAATACATGCGTGTAAGTGAATTAACTCGTTTTTGGGCCACTGAGAATACGGTAGCATGGGTTACTGTAGAAAATATCTTTTTGTTTGAATCTCGCTTCAACTTAAACCAAATTTCAATTTGAAAAATAAATAGATAGATAATTCTGTTTTACGCATGTTTGTTTTTAATGTCAAAATACGTGTACAACGATAGAAACCTGAAAAAAGTGAGAAAAAACCATCAAAAAACTAAACGTTTTCACTTTTTTTTAATGAAAATCTTAGTTTTTATAAAAAAAGCATTTTTGGTTTTTCCATTCATCGAATTGCGCGTAACTTTTTACATACTTCATCTTTTGACACCAAAAAATTTCAAGGGGGATAAGTTGGTCTTTTTTTTCAATTAAACCCCGCGTTCGTGCTTTTCCGCGCATAATGAGACTGGTATTCTGGGGTGAGGGCACGGGGTTCAAGCGGAAAAACGACCAACTGGAAATTTTTTGATGTCAAAAGATGAAGTATGTAAAAAGTTATGCGCAATTCGATGAACGGAAAAACCAAAAATGCTTTTCCCATATAACTAAGATTTCCATGCAAAAGTGAAAAAGCTTAGTGTTTTTTTGGTGGTTTTATCACTTTTCAGGTCTTTATCGTTGTACACCTATTTTGACATTAAAAACAAACATGCGTAAAACAGAATTATCTATCTATTTTTTCAAATTGAAATTTGGTTTACGTTAAAGCGAGATACAATGAAAAAGGCATTTTCTACAGTAACCGAAGCTACCGTATTCTCAGTGGCCTAAAACGTGTTAATTCACTTAAACGGATGTGTATTAAGAAGATACCAGCCAATTCTAAAATCCTATGTCACAACATAGTCCAGCCTTGTATAAATCGCGTCTTGAATAGAAAAAAAAACTAACGTCTTGGAGAGTAAGGTCTTCTTTCTCGCGGCACATTCCCAGGATGTCGTCGTTTTTCTCTTCCTATGTCAGAAGCCTCATAGCGAGGACAAAGCCGTCGCCCTTGGGAGGGTACATCATCACTGCCTCCTTTCCTTTCTGATGACTTCCCTCCTCCATCGCCCGATCCCTGTCCTTCTTCGACACCTTCCTGCTGTTCTTCTTCTTCACGAACTCCTTCTCCTCCGAGTAATCCTGAAAAAGAGCATCTGTCTCCAACATTGGCAGAGTATCTACCTTGATAAGGCAAACAGTTCCGAATCTCTGCTGGAGGCGGAAGAAGGGCTTGCTCCGAAGCTGGGTGACCATCACCATGTCGTGCTTCTTGAGATCGGACAAGTGAGGCAGGGAAGGAGACGGCTTCCGGTACGACGGTCCAACGATGAAGATAGCATCTTTGTCTGCCTGAAAATGGACTAATTAGTTTTCCTGCGATAAATATCACTTCGTCATGATTACAAAACTCCGGCTCTATTTCACTTTACCCGGCCGATGAAAGATTACCCGACCCATAAGTACATATTGAAAAAATTTACCCGGCCCATGGTTTTCTTTTTAAAAATATTTTTTACATTCGTTTTTTTTTTTAAATAAAAAGTACTATTCCACCTGAAGCCCAGTAGTGATTCATGTCCGACAACGATTACAGACCCGATCAAGAAAAAACCGCGTAACTGGTTCCCCGACATTTCCTACATCGCGGCAATTTTTCCCCTGCGTTTCTAATAAGGAAGGGATGCGTGTTCGTACTGGCGGTGCCCATAGGTGGGCAGTTCATCACGCCGATCTTGTGCGAATTCATAGCCGATTTGAAATTCCTTTAGTTTCATCAGGCCAAAACCCGAAAAAAAACTGCCTAATCACTACCGAACAGAAAAAATTCCGACTTCTCGGGCCAAAAATTCATTTACAACAACCGAATTCCCAAAACCCCCCTTCACTCCGGGGGAAGCCCCACCCACCTATGGCGGTGCCCCCCACCCGCCTCGCGTTTCTGGGGTCCTCCGAAAACTCCATATTGCACAGAAATCGGGCGTCGCAGAGGCAAGAATTGTCGTGAGCGGGAGAGGAGAAATGGTTGATGGAGAATTTCTCCGCAAACCGCGACAATTCTTGCCTCTGCGACGCCCAGTTTCTGGGCGATATGGACTTTTCGGGGCACCCCTGAAACGCGAGGCGGGGTGGGGCCCCCGCCAGTACGAACACGCATCCCTTCCTTATGAGAAACGCAGGGGAAAACTTGGGGTCGGGGTAGGATAGGTGGAAAAGTACCCATTATTAAAAATAAATATAACCAAAATAATTTAAAAAGGGTATTTCTGAATTCGCCGTGGTAGACGACATATGTAGGCACGTTTTTCGTGTAAAATATGACCTGCGGAATACGAAATTTTTTCGGGCAGGGTAAATTTTTTTCAATATGTACTCTATGGGCCGGGTAAAGTTTTCATGGGCCGGGTAAAATTCCGTGGGCCGGGTAAAGTGAAATAGAGCCCAAAACTCCAATTAAGGCATCCCAATTTAGTTGCCAGTAGCTCCAGTATCCTATGTTTCGAGGTTTCCGGACTCCATTGCCGAATTACACAACAATTTCGTGGTTTGAGTGTAATATTAAAAGTATTCAAGCCACAAACTTTCAGATTAACACCACATCTACTTGCTTCGACACCTTTTGTAAAATTACAGTACGCTACCGTAACCCTGGTCGAAAAAATCGATTTCGGTCTAAAAGTTTCAAAATGTTATATGTTGGCCATAGGTAGGTTATGGAAAAATTTTGAGCCGGTTTTTGAGACTATCAACTTTTTTCCTCAGAATCATTCGATTGCGGGAGGCTTATCGTAATTTTCCCTAGTTTGAGATATTGGCACACTTAAAGAGACGATTATGGGACGTACCTCAACCACACACACAATCTCCTTGGTGGGATCGATGTCAGCCACCACTTCGAATCCACAATCGTCTGTGTAGATACGCGGCTTGGGAAAGTACTAAACCGCAGATATTCCTGAAGGGTGTAATAACTCATACCTGCTGATTCTTGTAGGCGACGTAGGTCTGCACGTGGAACTTGGCTTCGGCAAGAGATCCATCGTAGACGGCCTCCTCATAGTCGTCGATCTAAAAAAAACTGGATCTAGGGTAATATTTGAAGGCTAACCATGATGAATGTGTGGACCGGGGGCAGTTCGCCTTCCCAGAAGTGGTGAGGGCCATTTTCCATGACACTCTTCTCATCCAGGATCATGTACTTTCCATCGCGGTCCCTGTTCAATGGAGGCAGCGTCTAAAAGAACCGATTTGTTCACGTGAAAATTTCTAATTTATGCAAAACTGATAATTTATCGGGGAAATCGACTGACCTGAATAATGGAAGCGCCGGCGCTCGTTCCGATAACGACAGCTCTTATCCTGGTCCACTTGACGGGTTCGGGTTCTTCAGCAACGGTGTCGTCGCTAAAACACTGTTATTCAAAAAGAAATTTTCGAAAGTGACAAACCTGCGAGGGTCGATGTTGCCACCGCCAGGCGGATCTCCGTGATGCATCTGCGGTCCTAAAAGTAGCGATTATACGATTAAAAAGAGCGTCACAATGAAAATTTGTAAGAAAAAAAAGAAATAACTTTAGATAGAAATAACTTCAGAGGAGATAAAGGAGACCCCGGTTAAAGGACTGTTTTCTACAAAAAATCGAATGAAACTACCAAAAATCGAATACAAAATAGTAAATACTAAGTAACGGGTCCATGTTTTCCAAATTCGGGTGTTCGTTACGGCACAAATTTCGACAATTTCACCCCTTTTTTGTTACGAAAATCTCACGAAAAACGAAAAGTTAAAGCCGGAATCACGTCTGAAGTCAGACATAATTAGGCAAAGAAAAAAATAAAATAAATACCACGTGGCCACGCACAGAAAAAGGAGATCTGACAAGTAGGAAATAAAAGACTCCGTGTCGCTCCAAATGACAGTAAAAGACAGCCACGGGCAACGTCATCCGGAAACACGGAATGCACTCATTAAAGGGCTCGTTCTTGGGAAAATTGTGTATTTTTTGCGGATATACATAAAAAAAACCGTAACTAACACTTTACACTTTCAGTAAAAACTATAAAAAAAAACGTTTGGCCATTGTACAAAGAATATATTGATTTACGGGCTGCAAATCTTT